>JASAMX010019580.1:0-17462 GCA_030248175.1 Microlaimidae sp. YZB2_3 | reverse complement strand
TTCAGGAGAGGGGCCCAAATTTCGAGGCTAGGGAAAGGGTTGGTAGGCCTGTTACTCGTTCAGTTACGTATCTCTATGCCCAAACTATAATTAAAGAACGTGGGTAACTTAGTATTATTTTCTTCTTCTCCTTACTATTAATATATTATTTTTAAACGCTTATATCTTAAAACCAGTATTCCTCTTTGTTACTGATTAATTAAAAAAAAAACATGGGTTCTTTGGAAATCGTGGAAAATCGCGTAATAATTCTTAGGAACTACTTTTTATTCATAAATAAGGTGTTCTATTAATAATATTTAAACTGTTAAAAAAGTATATCTCGGCAACGGAATGATTATAAACATATGTCATTGCGCAGCTAAAACTATAGTTTATTAGACTATTTTCAATTTAATTCAAAAAAGTGGTAGACTAGCTTTGAAAAATGCTCTAAGAATAGAGCAGGAAAAAAGGGCGATTTTTTCCCGGGCGCATGTTTAGACACAAAAATGTGGACTAGTCTGAGATGAACATTATGTGGACAATAAGAATTTTGCATTTGGTTTGGGCAGCTGCTCACTGAATAAAAATTTCTACCATATGATAATGATTTGTTTATACATTGATCTAATCACACAGCACTGTTGCATTTTTTTAGTTTGATGAAATGTCAATTGAAAAAATCATACCCACAGCAATCTTTGACAAGCACGAAATCGCCCCTTTTTTTAAATTTATAGTTGTTTCTTACACATACAAATAACTTTCGAATTGAAAAAGTGGCGATTTCGCGCTTGTCAAAGATTGCTGTGAGTATGATTTTTTCAATTAACATTTCATCAAACTATAAAAATGCAACAGTGCTGTGATTAGATCAATGTATAAACAAATCATTATCATATGGTAGAAATTTTTATTCAGTGAGCAGCTGCCTAAACCAAATGAAAAATTCTTAGTGTCCACATAATGGTGTCTTAGTTTTAGCTGCGTGACATATTTTATCATCATCCTAGTTTTTTTTTTTTTTTTTTTTTTTTCTTTTTTTCCACATCTTTTCTGTCTAAACATACGCCCGGGAAAAAATCGCCCCCTTTTTCTGCTCTATTCTTAGAGCATTTTTCAAGGCTAGTTAAACTTTTTAGGATTCATTGTGGCAATTTGGCAAATGCCGAATCCAATCCAATTTTAAAATCAGCCAGTTTTTTTAAAGTTTTTTTTTGTAAATAAAAAAAACGTTAGCAATTCAAAAAATGCGGCTAAAATAAATAAAAACGTACATCAAGGTTAAAATTTTTTTAAATTCATTGCAAAATTTAGGAGTTTTAGAGGTAAAACTCCTAAATCTTTCCTCTAGAAAAAGGATTAGCATCATTAGGAATAACATCATTTATTAGAAATAGCATATGTATTATAAGCAAATTAAGCGTGGTTGACCTCAATATAATTAAAATTAAGGAGAATATTGCACCGCTAAGTAATGATGACGGTACTTTTACAAAAACTGACAAAGAAAAAGCCAATTTTTTGCGAAGTATTTCAGCAGTATTTTTACCAAGGATAATGGAAATTTACCTGAATTTAAACCACAAAAAACGTAAATCTGAATGACATGTCCTTCAGCGTTAAAAAAGTTTTATGTGCTATTAAAAAATTGCCCAATAAAATGTCTAGATCGCCGGATTGCTTACCAGCATATTTTCTGAAGAAATTAGTATCTGGAATAGCTGAACCTTTATCTAAAATTTTTAAAAAATCATTTGATACAGTAATTTTACCTATTGACTGGCTTATTGCTTTTGTAATACCATTTTTTAAAAAAAAGCATCAAAGTCTTTTAAGCAAAATTATCGTCCTGTATCATTAACTTCTCATTTATGTAAAATTATGGAAAGGTTAGTTAAGGAAGATTTTTCAAACTTTTTTAAACACGTTTTGTCAAGGCTTCAGCATGGTTTTAAGTCTGAAAGTTTTACCGTAACTCAGCTTTTAGAGTAACTAAATGAATGAACACAAGCTTTTAAAAACAAAAAATCGATTGAAATTGTTTATTTAGATTTGGCTAAGGCGTTTGACACTGTTTCTCATCAGAAACTATTATATAAGCTAGAAAAATATGGCGTAGAAGGAAAATTTCTGAAATGGATTCAATCTTTTTTAACTGGCCGAACTATTAAGGTCCTCCTCAATGAGTGTGAATGTAATTCCCATGAAGTTGTGAGCTCAGTTCAACAAGGTTCCGTGTTAGGTCCTTTTCTTTTTTTAGTATATTTAAATGACCTGGTTAATGTAGTTCAAAACTCTACCATAAAATTGTTCGCGGACGACGCTAAGGTTTATATAGATTTTGACTCTGAAGAAGAATATGAAAATACCAAAAAATTACAGGATGATCTGAATTGTATTTCCCTTTGGGCGGTTGCATGACAACTGACTCTGGCCGAATCTAAGTGTGAGGTTTTAAATATTGGATTAAAGCGCAGAATCAACACATTTGATTACTTTTTACACAACAAAAAATTGGAAAAGGTCAAATTAATTAAAGATTTAGGGGTTCATATATCACAAAAGTTGTTTTTCTGAACACTGTCAAATAATTACAAAAAAAGCTTTTAGATATTCATCACTAATTATTTAAAGTTTTAATTCCAACTCTGTACAAAATTTCCTCTTAGCTTTTAAAATTTATGTTAGGCCTTTTCTGGAATACGCAAGTGTAGTATGGAATCCTTATTTAAAACAGGATATTGCTTTAATCGAAAGAGTGCAGCAAAACTTTACTAGAAGACTTTTTTAAAAGATGTGCAATTCGTGAAATAACTTTTTTAAAAGATATAAGCATAACAATGAAAGGCTTGCTTACTTAAAGTTGCTATCATTAGAAAAACGTCGACAAATCGCAGATCTTTCTGGGGCGGGTCCACTAAACGCGTGCTGACTTGGTGCTATCTTAGCACGTTGTTTAAAACTCTTTTTAATGTTTTAATTTCTGGGTTTTTCTTAAAAAATCTAACAGAACTTTTTATTTACACGGCACAAACTGATATTTTATTAATTTTATACACATTTGTTGTATATACAAACTATTAAAGCAATAACCCCTAGCTACGGGTTAGCAAAACTCCTAACTACGGTTTAGGGCTTTATTAAATTTTATTTCAAACAAATATGCATAAAACTCTTTAAATATTAATTTAACCTAGCTAAAAAAAGAGTCCCATACATTTTCTCAAGAAAAAACCCAGAAATTAAAATATTAATAAAAGTTTTAAACAACGTGCTAAGATAGCACCTAGTCAGCACGCGTTTAGTGGACCCACCCCTGAATGCTACAAAATACTACATTCCAAATCAATCTTAAATCCCAATGAATTTTTTAAATACAATATGAATTGCACAAGAGGTCATAAATATAAGCCTAAAATTCAAAAAAGTAGGATAAATGCTCGTAAATTTTATTTTTGTAACAGTGTTATTAAAAAAATGGAATAATTTGTCCAATAAACGTTCGCCTTCTTCTCCATTTAAATCAGGAAAGAGCGCGGAGCGCTCTTTCCCTTATATTATGGGTTAGTCCTGCGCGGTTACCGTTGTTGATGGCGTCATCGAATTCTAACAAACCTTTATGTTTTTTAGCCAATTAAAAAATCTAACATTTTACATAACTAAATATTACCCATATTTTTCTGATATTAAAAACCTAAAAACTTTTGCTAAACATATCTGAATTTCATACTAAAAAGCTTAATTTGCTTAACTTTTTTTTGTTTTTTTTTTTTTGGGGGTCCCCCAAAATTTTTTTTTCCTGTGGTGAATATTTGGAGCTGATTTTTTGCAGTAGATGTGAAATTGCCCCCCTCACCTGAATTTCATTCTGAATATGCTCTATTGCCCGTAGTTAAACCTCTGTTCATGTGAAAAATGACCAGTTTTTTTCTAAGTTACGCATTAGGTATGGGGTATGTGCTAATACTTTCCTTACTGAATTACATATTAAGTAACTTCATTCAGTAATACACATTCTCTTGTGGTTATTTTTTTGGTTTAAATTATGATTCCTTACCTTTGTATTCAAGTTATTTAATTTCATCGGAAAGATCGATAAAATATCCTTACCACTAATTAGCAGCCATATGGCAACAATAAAAATATTTAAAAAATAAAATGAAATAAATCTTGGTGACGTGTGAGCGCTGCGGGGTACAATGTTTCAATAGAGGAAATTTATCAAAATCTGAAAAAACTCTTTTTTATATGGATTATGATCAAGCTACAATCACTTCAAAAATTTAATGCGAGAAAAGACTAGTCTGGGTAACCTCGTAAAATTGTATGGAACCTGGAAAACCCAAGTTGTGGTTTTTGCTTGTTAAAAACAAAACCATCAATGAGAAAAATCAAGCACAAAACAAAAGTCCAAATAAAGCTAATTTCCAAAAAGTGATCAGATCACTTCTATCTAAAAAAATTTGAACAGAAGAAAAACACAATATTTTAATGTTCTTTCAGTTCCATACAATTTACGAGTTACAACTTAATAGATGGTTTATGATAGTGCTTAAATTAATTAAAAGTTTGGATATAAAAGCCTTTAACCCATATTCTGGTAACCATATTTCTTTTAATATTTTTTTATGTTTTATATCTTTAATAAATGACATTGAATTCATGCATTAAGGCGGAATTCTAGCAAGAGAAAAGTTTCGAAAAGCCTTATATTAATGGAATAGTATAGCTACATAGATAAAACTAATGCCGAAAAGATGACACTCTCTTTAACCTGTAATTTATATTTTGTGAATTTTCAGAAAAAACAAAACGAATAAAATACGTGTAAGCTTTAGTTTGCGTTTTTTACCATTATAACTTATTCCATAATTTCTCTCAATGGATTACTTTTACATAACTACCAGTGAAAATTATATATTAGTTAAGTTATATTGTTACAACTGTGATACGAAAGTATAACGTAAGTGTCACAGTAACCATGAAAAAATTTCTGTCAAGTAAATTATCGCATTGCGCATTAATTTTTAAATTTATCATTATTTTTTTATAACAAAAATGCTTGTTATATTAACGACTTTTTAAAATCAAATATCAAGTTTTAACTTCTGAAAAAACATTGAAAAATTCAGATTTAATATAAGGCGACTTTTTCTTTAATGTTCTCATTCATTACATAAAACAAATTAGCTGTCAATGTATTTGTTAAACTAAAAGTCGCCTTATATTAAATCTGAATTTTTCAATGTTTTTCGGACTTAAAACTTGATATTTGATTTTAAAAAGCCGTTAATATGGCGGTACGTTTTGCTTTATAGGAAAATAATGATAAATTACAAAATTTAATGCGCAATGCGATAACTTATTTTGACAGAAATTTTTCATGGTTACTGTGACATCTGCGTTATAATTTGTTGTTGATGATTTGAAGTTGTTGATTAATATATGTTGTATTTACACTGGTTAACTTATGTAAAATAAATCCAATGTGAGAGAATTTGATTTGATTTAAGTTGCATTAACCCGGTTAAAAAACGCAAACTAAGCTTTTACACGTATTGTTTTTATTCGGTTTTGTTTTTCTGAAAATTTCCCAAATCTGTTATTAATTTACAGGTTTTAAAGAGACTTGTTTCAGTCTTTTCTGGCATTTAGTTTTTAGTCTTATGTAGCTTTATACTATTCCATTTAATATAAGGCTTTTTTTTCGAAACTTTGTTTCGTCTTTTGCTAGAATGTTATTAATAGATGGTTTATGATAGTGCTTAGAAATAAGCCTTTAACCCATATTCTGGTAACCATATTTCTTTTTTGCAACTGTGATCGGTTCGCGTCGTGATAATTTGTTGTTGATGATTTGAAGTTGTTGTAATATATGTTTATTTACTAGAATAAACAATGTGATTTGATTTGATTTAAGTTGCATTAACCCGTTCCCGTGATTACCTTTTCCTCGGTTATAACCGTGAAACCTTCCTATTACCTGTCGTACTTCTGTCATAATTAATTTTTTTACGCGAGTAGTGAGTGCCCAGTGAGCGAGCAAATTGTAAAGGTTAAAGCTGTAGGGTAGCAATATGCA
Source organism: Microlaimidae sp. YZB2_3 (assembly GCA_030248175.1). Taxonomy (NCBI): domain Eukaryota; kingdom Metazoa; phylum Nematoda; class Chromadorea; order Desmodorida; family Microlaimidae; species Microlaimidae sp. YZB2_3. The sequence continues at coordinate 11,395 of JASAMX010019580.1, read as the reverse complement.
GATTTTTCTCACGGATATAGTGTATTACGTAGGATGAATCATGTTGCAAAAATTTACATATGGCTACCAGCTTTAACCGTTTTAATTTGCTCGCTCACTGGGCACTATTTGCGAACAAAAAATTATGTATGACAGAAGTAAGCTCAGGACTTGCGCTACCGCAGTAAGGTTTACAGGTACGACATTTTGTTATACGAAAATAACCACCGTGAGATGAAGGTTTCACCTTTGTCGTAACAAGGTTTCATGGTTGTAACGGGGGAAAAGGTCATCACGAAAACGGGTTAATGAAACGTTAACCGAATCGTTACTAACAATAAAATTAAAAATTTTTAAAAAAATTGTTGATATTAGAAATTATACGTTTTAAATTATTTTCCCAGCAGAAACGTCAGTTGTTAACGTCTGAAATGTATTTTGTGAAAATACGTGCTAACTGCACAATTTTTAATTTTTCCTATTATGTCTTCTTATACTTTTACGAGATCAGTCATATTTAATTTTTCTATAGGTTTTGAACGACCGGCAGAACAATTCGGATTCCGCGTCCAAAGTCTGCGTGCGAATCACGTGCGCTTGGGGATTGATGATTATTTTCGGAGTGTCAACTTTTTTCGGTATTTTACTTAATTTTTTTGCTATGTTAATTTTTCCTAAAAATATTATTTTCGGAGTGTCAACTTTTTTCGGTATTTTACTTAATTTTTTTGCTATTTTAATTTTTCCTAAAAATATTATTTTCGGGGTGTCAACGTTTTTCGGTATTATACTTAATTTTTTTGCTTTTTTAGTTTTTCCTAACAATATTATTTTCGGAGTGTCAACTTTTTTCGGTATTTTACTTAATTTTTTTGCTATTTTAATTTTTCCTAAAAATATTATTTTCAGAGTGTCAATTTTTTTAGGTATTTTACTTAATTTTTTTATTATTTTAATTTTTCTTAAAAATATTATTATTATTATTATTATTATTATTATTATTATTATTATTATTATTATTATTATTATTATTATTATTATTATTATTATTATTATTATTATTATTATTATTATTATTATTATTATTATTATTATTATTATTATTATTATTATTATTTCAACGCTCAATCCTTAAAAGCAATATTCCTCATTAGCAATACGTTGTATGTGACGTTCTTCGTTCAGTTACGTATTGCTGTATAAATTAATTGTTTTAACATCAGCGTGTCGAGAGCTTGGATATGAGTACAAACATGACGGTATTATAATAAAATCACCTCTTAAAAATTTTAGGGGGTATATTGATGGGTGCAAATTTGGGTAACCACTCAACAAAATCCATTAAACTGTATATTTTTGAAATCAGTGCGTCGAGAGCTTTCATCTGAGTATAAACAGTCACTTAAAATGAAAAAAAATGACAAAATTACGATTTTTCAAATTCGGGGGTATGTAACCGGGTATGTAATTATTTGAGGTGGGAGGGAGGGTAAGTGGGGATTTCGGGGTCGAGAGGGATTGATAACAACGGGTAAACATAAAAAATCAACCAACATTTTTTCTGCTTGTTCACGGGCTCGTTTTTCTGCTGTTTTTGTGGTGGAAAATTTTAACCTAAAAATATATTTGTGAAATCAGCTCGCATAGAGTTTTTAAGCGAATATAAACACGGCTTACAAATAATAAAAACCAAACAAAATCACCCATTACTAATTAGAGGTACAAAGGGGTCTGTATTTTGGTTACCCGACCATTTAAAGCAAATGTTTTTATATTTTTGTAATAAGCACACCGAGAGATTTAAAATGATATATTACTTGCCTGTGTAGAGGGACTGTGTCAAAAATTATGTTTTTAGAGATCAGCCATTGCAGTGCCTTAGGGCATAAAATTTTTTTGAGACTATTCCTAAAATGTAGAGCTTAAATTTCCGCATAAATCCTCCCAGTCTCAAACCTGTGGCTCAAACAGTTTTTGAGTATGATGCAAAAATATGCACTTGCTACCCCCCATACAAAATATTTTAGCAAAAATCGTAAAATTGACCCCCTTTAACCTCTCGGGGTACCCGACCCAGGTAAGTTACCCCTAACAAATTATATATTTTTGAGCTCAGGAAAGTATGGGCAATCTGCACAAAAATTTTTAGATGTAAAACCCATATGGTAAAAAGTTAGAAATTTGGCTGAAAAAAAATTACCCCTAAATTTGGGGGGTTTTGGGGCTAACCCCTAAAATTTTTGAAAAAGTTTTTTTCAGGAGGTAATAAAAAATACAAGGACCTTTTCGCGAGATATTTGCATATTGATCGCCGCGCGTTCAAAAATTATAAAAGCTCAAACAAAAATTTTTTTGTCACAATTTTCCCAGTATCGCTAAAAAAACAGAAAATAGTTTACACAAAAGTCATAAATAAAAAGTACCATTGCGTTTACCACGCGTTCACGCAACGTCACAATGTCAGTTATTGTCACCGCGGTGTGAACGTGTTATCACTTGTCACTTCAGTGTTCAGTGTATAGTAGGCGCAATCGGGTTCCAATCGTTACATTTCTTATTTTTCAGGAGCTGATAGAAATGATTAATGAAGTGGACATCGATGGGAATGGGCAAATTGAATTCCCGGAGTTCTGCGTTATGATGAAAAGGATGATGAAGGAAACGGATTCTGAAATGATTCGCGAAGCATTCCGCGTCTTTGACAAAGACGGAAACGGGGTCATCACTGCTCAGGTTATATTTGTCCGTGTTTCAGTATTGAATCTTAACCTTTTCTGTTTGTTAACGCGTCTTAAACACAGAATGTAGGTCGTTTTTTAACGTCGCAGTTTATGAAGAAGGATTTTTTCAAATGTAGTATACAGCGTTTACCATTAAGGATATTTTATTTTTTATCCATAGTATATCAGTTTTGCTTTATAAATAACTGGCTCACATGAGCATCGTTTAGCGGAAAGATACAGCGCTTACTATTATGCAAAAACAAAAGGCTTTTTTATCCGCGTCTGCAGCATGTTTTTCGGCCTAAATAATTAGAACACGCAAGACATTTCGCTCAACCTTCGACCAAATATTAGAAATGCAATAAAAGTATTAAATATAAATAAACTTTTTAATATACATAGGGAACGCCTAAATTTTGTTTCCGTCTGGACTAAAACTTTGAAGCTTCGTGTCCCAAAAATCGCCTCCTGTCCCTATGTGCCACAGCTTCGACTGGTTTTTGACCATGCCGTGAAAACAGACTGGTTTTTGACCATGCCGTGAAAACAAAGTTTAGAAGTTTTCAAAATAAACATTATTCTCTTATATCAGTCAAATGATTTTTTTATAAAAGCGTTTCTTATATAAAAACCTATTGTCGTAACTAACACAGTGCCCTAATGTGAGTCCTTAAAGAATAATCAAATTGACCTTTCGCGCTGCTGCCGACAAAATTTAACCTCAAAACTGAACTCAGCTAAAATGCTCCGTGGAAGATTTTCATCAAAACACTGTGATAATCCCACAATCTTACAATAATATCTGAAAAGTGCGTTCGGTAAACTGAACGCCGCCTGTTATTTTTTTGACAGCATAGTTGTGTTCGCATATTGTCAACGGAAATTAAATAGGTGTGGACTACTCTTTTCTGTTTTTTTTTTAAAATTAATTACACCAATATAACTTAATTAAAAGCGTGCCCCAATAAGTGCGTTTCCTAATGACGCTAGGAAAAATATTTTTTGCCTAACATTTTACGGAAAATATTATTTTAAACTTCTAAATTCAAGTGAAAAAAATACTTTTTTTAAATTTGTGTGAAAGCAACCCAAAATCAATATGAAACAACCAACCGTATTCCTAAATAATTTACTGCGTAAAAAAGACATTGTTTCCAGAAGAAACAGAAGATATTTTTACCGGACATCGACATAATAAGATCCATTAAACACAGCAACAGAAGAAACAGAAGAAATCGAGCCACATCTTTTTTATTTTAAATATTTAAATGCTTATAGGAATCAAACAAAATTCCAAAGCTCCGCTTACTCATAAGCTACGAAAGCATATTTCGGTTTCGTTCAAATCTATTTTATATATTTATTTTATCTATTAGTTTGGTTTCAGTTAAAATTTCCGTTGATTAAATTTTATGTTTTGACGAAATAAAGTTTTCTTTTGTTAAACTTTAATCAAATGTTAAAAATTAAAAACAAAATTTTAGTTATTTGATTTTTATATTTTAAAAAGTAAACAAAAATAGAACAAAAATTCACAGAAATAACCAGTTGATGAAATGTTTGTCGAGCTTTTCCAGACAAGTAGTTTCTAGTACTTGTCTTCTTCTTAAAAGCGCTTAACGTTTTTGCTTCATAATTTTGCTTGCTTTTTGCTTTTAGTTTTAATAATCGTGATTTTAATGCGTTTGGTTAACATAGGGGTTTTCCTATATTATTGTAGCAAAATAGACAAAATTTTTTTAAAGCTGCAAATTTTTATTTAAACTTCATATGTGAAACATCTTAAAAGATAAAAATGTAAATGTTTTAAAGTTTGAGTTAAAATATAAAGATTAACAGTCAATGTATAACTCAAATGTGGTGTTTACGCATCAGTTAAGGGACGATCTAGAGGGAAAAAGTTATTGCGATTATTCTATAGTTTAGTAATTTTTAACCAAATCAATTTTAAAATTGATTAAAAGAGATATGATTGCCAAAACATTATCAAAATTAATTCTAAGATGCAACAATTTGATTTTTTTTTCTAAAAACGAAAACAAACTCGAAACTTCTAAATTTTACAAATTTTCATCTAAAAAATAATATTAATATTAAAAACCGATTTCTCATCTGATAGATCTAGCAATACTTAATGAAAGATCTAGTATTCTGTAAATTGAATTTTTACGCGGCTTTTAGCATTTGCCAAATAATCTGGTCCTAATCTGTTAATAGAAAAAATTTTTTTAAAAATAAAGATTAGCAAATATTTGAAATAGTTGAAATTTAAAAGTTTTCTGTGTCTCTTAAAGGCAAAATTTGAAAAAAAAACATTATTTTTGTTATGGTTGTTTCTTAGTTGTTCGTCTGATTTTTACGTTTTTAACTGAATTATTTCTTCTATATTTATGTTATAATTGTGTTACACATTACGTAAACAAAGCAAACTAAAATTTTTATAGTGTTTCGTGAAAACTATTTTTGTTTTAGAAAAAAACTGAGTTTTTTTGCAAATTTTTACTTGTCAAAGTCAAACTATTAATTAATATTAATTGCAAAACGGAATAAAATGAGTTTGTAAATTGTTAATGTGGGTATACTTTAGGAATTTCGGTATTTTATGATACACATGGGTATGCAGTTCAGTGAAGAAGAGGTGGATGAAATGATACGAGAAGTTGACGTTGACGGGGATGGACAGATAGACTACGAGGAATTCGTGAAAATGATGACTGCCAAGTAATCCGGGCTATATGACAAGTGGCAACCGCCATTTATCATTGACAGCCTTTATCAATGGGTATTTTTCGCAATTACAGAGACGCATAATTTATCAACACCACCTCGACTTTAGCACGTATAAAATTTTTTTGTTTATTTCCGTGCGTAAAACGTATCCAAACGGATTTATTCGACGATATGTGCGCGAGGTGACGATGGATTTAGATTTATTCTTACACTTGCTGGATGAAGCTGTGTGTAACGGGCACAATTTATATCCTTCTTCTGAAGAAAGATCTCGTTGATATACCATACTCATTTATATCGAAGCGCTTGTGGGTGGCTTTTTGAATAAAAAACCAGCAATCTACTAAGTGCACTGTTTTTGTTTGGAAATCGATTTAGTTGTTTTTCCAACCTGGAGGTTTTAACTGAAATATACACCTCCATTATGGGTGAATTTTTTATTTGTGAACATACATATCTTGCGGGTTTATGCTGTCTTTAATTTGTAAATAATATTTTTCACTTAATTTTTATTACACATTAGTACAAATTTTCCTGCATATAAAAATTTTCCTGCATATAAATAAAAAAACCGCTTATATCCTAGTAAACTTAGTAATTTTTTGAGTAAAAATTGTTGTTGGCGTTTAGCCCAGACTTCAAAATTGCACAAAGTTCTGTTCCGACTGGTATTTCACAAATCAATATAAACATAAAACAAGTATTAAACAAACATATCACTTGTCAGTGTTTATTAGCACTTTTTGAACAAAATATTATTTTTACAAAAAGCAAAACACAATTTGTTTGGGTAAACAGGCTATTGATCGCACTTAGTTTTACAAGTCCTTTTAGATTAAAACCATTTTATAATTTGGATTTATAATTAAATATTTTTGGATTAAAAAAATATAATTTCACCTTTTTTGCGCATTTCGAAATTTGAAACCGAATTTGAAATGACCATCATTGTATAACTTTATCAAAAGAAAATTAAATGCATAAGTTTACATTATTAACCCTTTGCGTTTGTTATTGCGTTATGCGGAGTGTATATCGTCGTTACTACGGCAAAATTAGCCACAGTTCGTATAAAATAAGTTGTGCCTGTGATTCATTTTAAAGTTAAAACAGTACCCTATTAATCACAAAATGAGTCACAGTCACGTGTATTTTGTAATGGCATTGGCTCATTTTGCCGTAGTAATGGCGATATCGCGTACAGTTACAGATCAGGTATCTGGGCTTTTAAAATAGAGCTGCACGCACTGGCGCGTTCCCCTGTCACTTGGTCTCAAAATTCGCAAAGGGTTAAAAATCGTTTTTATTGTGTACAAATAATATATTAGTGAAAATGATTATTTTAAAAAGAATTTATAAGTTATATAGTTACATTTTGTTTTTCAATCAATTATATACTGAGTAATTTATTTAGTTTTTGTTTTGTGAACCGTAGATAAATTATTCCAAAAGATTTTTTAAAAGCGTGAAAAACACAGTACTTTATGTTTTTATTTGTGTTTGTTTATATTATTAAGGTTTGCATATTTGTTTAAATTAATTGTTTATAAGGACCAAATATTATAAATTAATAAGTTAAATAATAAGGAAAAATTTCATGATATTGATTAAAAAACAACGAAAAGTTTATAATAAAGTTATTTTTAGTTTTTATGATTTGTATAATTAAGCATAAAAAACTGAAATAAAATTAATGGAAAACTTATCAAGAATTCAAGAATTTTTCGGTTTTGTAAAAATTTTGATTGACAAATTATCTCGTCTTTTTTCGTGTGCCTTAATATAAAAATATTGAAATTTAAACAGAGAGGTTGATTTTATCTGCATTACGACAAATAGTCAAACATTTTATATCTTGAGAGTCATATTGTGATATTATTAAAATAAATGCGGGAACTCTAAGCTGCAGCTTAGAACAATAAAATTGAGAACCTGAAGTCACAAACAGGAAGCCTGAAGCCTGGCTTAATCTTATACCTAAGCTTTAGCCTCAACTTAAAGCTAAAGCCAATTTTTTTGTATTTTGGGCTCTGAATCCTTAAAAATTCTTGACGACTTCAAGTTCTTTATTTATGATTTTAAAGAGTCTGTATCTGTATAAATTTTAGTTCATAAAATAGCTTGTTTGTGTTTTTTCATTGACTGTTTTGTGTAGTTTTTACAATAGCTTATTTATATATCTAACAAGTAGAAGAATTTTATGATTTTTGGAAATGCAATGTTGATAAGTTACGGAGATTGTCAATAAAAATAGATGTTTAGGGCTTGCATTTTTATTAATTCGTTTTTTGCTTTTTATACTAAATGGAACTAGGTAATGAACTGTCACGCCAAATACAAAAATAGTCTACATATGTTTGTGTGTGAGTAATAATAATAATAATAATAATAATAATAATAATAATAATAATAATAATAATAATAATAATAATAATAATAATAATAATAATAATAATAATAATAATAAAAATAATAATAATAATAATAATAATTATAATAATAATAATAATAATAATTTTATTATAATAATAATAATAATAATAATAATAATAATAATAATAATAATAATAATAATAATAATAATAATAATAAATTAATAGGAAATTTAATATGAGTTTTTTAAATTAAAAATTTACTATATATGTTGTAGGGAATTCATATAAAATTAATTTCCGTCTAATTAAATCCGTTAACTAAGCAAGCAACCAATTTTGTGCAGCTAACTTAACACAACAACATTTTAAATTGTGCCCTTCCACGAAATTAAAATTTCTCTAAAATTAATGAGTTTTACTCACTTTTTTTGCAATCGGAAAATTAAAAACAATAATAAAACGATGTCGTAATTTGGAATGTCGTTTCAACCTACATATTATTTCCACTATTTAAATTAAAACAAAGATACAAAGTTTTGTTTATAAGATTAAAAGTGATAAAATAGCTATTTATTTTGTTTTTAATTTAAAATCTTGGTTTATAGTTCAAAAATAAACTTTATTATGAAACAAAACACAGATGAAATTTGAAAGACTTTGCCTTACCAAATGTTTTATATTTGCCGCACTCACCCGCACTTTGTTTATTACTGGTTGGATTATTAATCTCACTTATCACGAAAATCTCACATGATTTGCATACGGTTTCAATTAATCATAAACATTTTGTCGCGCGCCGCTGATTGGTCGTTTCGTAGGTACGAGGTCTTTAGAGCCTTAAGCAGGGAACTTGAAGCCATCGAAAATTTTCAAGAACTTGGAGCTACGAGCAATGGGAACTTAGAGCCTCTAAAAAAATTGATTTGGGGTTAGATTTAGGCTTCGCTTAGGCTTAGGTAAACGTTTTAGCGATTTTTATTTTCGGCTCCAAGTTCCCATCTTTACGGCGCCTCCAAGTTCCCTATTTTTGGCTCCAAGTTCCCAAGGCTCCATCGACCCTAAATCGTTTTGTAATGTGTTCATTTTCGTTCATTAATTTTTACGCGGTTTTTCGACCAAGAAATTAAGGTGATTCAACAGTTGTGAACAAACTTTGCGGACTTCAATATCGCTTACCTGAAATTAGTTGATTGTATAAAATTGAAAATTTGGGTTTTCAACTATTAAAGCGTCTAATTTTGCAAATTTTCCTTCAAAATCCGTCGACTATTAACAAAATCAACTCATTTAGGACACTTTTCTTTTTAATTTGTGTACATAAAAGATATAAATAAAAGCTTTATAAAACATCTTTAAAAAACATGCAAAGTTGCATTAAATACACATTCACAATGTTTTGTCACTCACTCTATTTTTAATTTTAGCGTTTAAAATATTTTTCTTAGTTTTCTCCCAGAAAGTTTCAGAAATACAAAATTTTTTTACCTAGTCACTTAAAAACAATTCAACAGATTTAATTCTCTACACTAGTTTTTTACATTAACTTTTGACATTCTTTCAGAGCACATAAGTATTTATTTTGTATAGATCTCCACAATTTTGATAAAACTTCAAAAAACTTTTAAAATTTTGGATTTCAAAATTTTAATAAATCTTATATCTTTAAAAAAAGTTGCGTTTTAGCAAAAGCTTGTTTTAATAAGCTTTTAAATGATCTAAAATGATCTAATGATTTTATTATTATTGTTTCCAATTATAAAGGCGATAAAACCCCGTCTCATATACGGAAGCTGAACGTGCCAATGTATTTGCATTATCGATATTGCGCCAGGTATTACACTAAGCACTGAAACATGATTTTCATTACACTCACGAGACGTAATAATTATTGGAAAATGTTAAACAAACAACCAACAATTATTGAGGCACAAAGAAAGCTGAGATTTTCAAACTTTCGTGACCGGAAATAAAATTCGTCTTCTAACTCACTCGTTGAACCTCAATTTCGAAATAAGAAAGTCGGTCATTTTTTATAGTCATGGAAAGTAAGAACTTTTGATTAGCCCAGTTATATTTTTTTGATTAAAAGTAATACTTATGTGTTCTGGAGACCAACTGTTTTTTAACGAATTTTAAACCAAAAAAAGAAAATTTCAGTGTCGAATATTATTTCTGTATTTTTTAATTTATGTTTCAGTTTTTCAGTGTACAAACCTTAGTTTCAAATTAATCACCAGAAAAGCTTTAAAAAAAACTAAATTTCATAATTTTATATTTAAAAAAAAAAATAAAGCCAAATTAGTCTAAATAATTAAATTAATGCAGATTAACTCTGAGCAAGCGATTCTTAACATAAAGGTCTATTCATACTTATGACAAAACGTCCTTTAGACAAAGTCCAAAGGACAAACCAAAACGTCCTTTGGACAAGCCAAAACGTCCTTTGGACTTTGTCCTTTGGACGAAGTATGAACGCTACTCAGAATTTGTCCTTTGGACAAAGTCCAAAGGACAAAATCCAAAGGGAAAAGTCCAAAGGACAAAAGAAGTATGAATACGTTGTCCTTTGGAGTTTTTCCTTTGGACTTTGTCCAAAGGACGTTTTGTCATAAGTATGAATAGACCTTAAGAGTACTAAAATTAAAAATGTTTGGTTTTGTTTTTTAAACAAAATGCTTACGAATTTTGCTGTTTGGTTAACGTGCTTAATGTTGTATGACTTTATGCTAAATTAATTTTGATTTTTTTAATGAAACATGACAATCACCAGAAATCATCATTAGAATAATACCTTGTGAACAAGAGTATCGAATTAAATTAACATAAAATAAAAGTTTGAGAATTTTGTTATTTGAAACTATGCAATATTAATGTAACATAGATTTATCACTTTTTATGATTTTATTATATGTTAATAATTTGTTATTTTTACTTTTTAATTTAATGTTTAAAATTTATAAAGTTGTATCTCAAAAATTTATTTCAAAATATTTTTAGTAAAGGGTGAAAATATTTTTAGAATAGAATCGATTACCAAACACGTGAGTATTATTTGAGACTGCAAAATTAGTCACTTGTTGTTTCGCAATTCTTTTCTAGTAGATGTTTGGCTCTTGTTGATGCTGTTTGACAATAAATAAGAATAGCATGTACCTTTTTCATACACTAAAAAACCCTTGTTCAAAACGAAAGTTAATTATCGGTTATTGGTTGAGCAAAACAAATTTCATGAGAAAACAATATAACACTGTATTGACGATAAACTTTATTTTTTACATTAATTAAATTAATGAAACAAAAAGAATTTGATATAGCTATAAATTAATCTAAAATTTTTTGTAGTGGATTCGTGTTATTATGGCACGCACGGTTATGTGGCGTGTTAAAGTTGTTCAAGTTACTTTAATTATACTGCTAAATGTCACTAGATCGGAATTACGTTTGCTAAATTAAAATGGGAAAATATGCTTTAATATATAGTTTTTTTTCAATGCCTAAACTTTTTGCGAACCAAAATTTGTTTTTGTGTACTTTAAATACGTAAACCCGCTGAAATTCTTAAAGAGATATGTTGTTATTATTTTTAGT
>JASAMX010019578.1:0-40308 GCA_030248175.1 Microlaimidae sp. YZB2_3 | reverse complement strand
CTGCCACCAAAAAAAAAACGGTCTGCTTTTTTGTGCGGTTTTTATGAGGGTATGTTGGTTGTCTGCTCTGTACAATCCTTATTGTTGCCAAAAGGCTGTTATTGTGCGGTTGGGAGTTTTTATTTTGTCTATTTTCAAATTTTTTATTTTGATCAATAAATCGATAACAAGGACCTAAATCGAAAAAGTGCTTCCTAAGAAAGTTGCGTAATTCCTTCTTCTTTCTTCTGGGGTAGTGTTTGTTTCATCAATCAATAACGAATGAGGAATATCGCTTTTGAGGATGAAGTGTTTGAATGATAATAATGATGATGATAAGAAGAAGAAGAAGGTTCTGAATCTCAAAATTTACCCACGTTCTTTAATAATGGTTGGCGCAGCGCCACGGGGCTAAATCGTCCTTTGGCGCTCCCGCGCCACTCATGAATTGATCAATCAGTAACGAATAAGGAATATTGCTTTTAAGGATGGAGCGTTGGAATAATAATAATAATAATAATAATAATAATAATAATAATAATAATAATAATAATAATAATAATAATAATAATAATAATAATAATAATAATAATAATAATAATAATAATAATAATAATAATAATAATTATAATAATAATAATAAGAAGAAGAAGAAGAAGAAGAAGAAGAAAAAGAAGAAGGTTCTGAGAAGAAGAAGAAGAAGAAAAAGAAGAAGGTTCTGAGAAGAAGAAGAAGGTTTACCCACGTTCTCTAATAATGGTTGGCGCGGCGCCACGGGGCTAAATCGCCCCGTGGCGCTCCCGCGCCACCCATGAATAGCACTTTAGTTTTGTTAAAAAATATCGTATTTATCTAAATAAATAAGACAGAAGATTCATTTTTTTAAATTTTTTTAATTCTACTGCGGTTGTTTTTATAAAACATGGGAGGAACAAAAAATGATGATGATTCCACATTTTGATCCTAATCTTTGCAGCTATTCTTTCCATCGCCGGATATTTCGTGTATTTGAAACAAAATGAAAAAAATACAGAAAAAGAACAATCTAAAGTGAGACAAAATTTTAGGTAACATTAGGTGCCGGGACAAGTACTAAACGTGTACCAAAAATCAGATTGATAATTCCCCCGAACAAACATAAATAAAAAACATGTTTCTAGGTCAATTCTGACTTTGCGAATCTTAATTTTGGGCATTAAAAAGTCATTAAACTACTCTTTAAGAAAATAAATGGGGTTTTATAGCAAAAAATTGACCTTTTTTTCAAGTTAAATTTTATTCTTTTAAGAAAATTTTTTTAATAGTGATTTAACCAATATGAATGAATATTTGTTAGATTGTCGAGAGTCTGGTGGTTCTAAAAATATTTTTACTTTTTTTCTGGTCTTCACCAATTTTGTACAGCAACCGCTTAAAAATGAATCAAAATTCAGTCGTGAAAAAAATTAAGATTTAAAAAATGGGATAATTTAATGAAAATGTCTCATAATACAATTTAACTTAATTTTTGGGCTTTGCTTAGGCTTAGAAAGAATAAATCTGATTAAAAATAAGCTTAAATTAGCTTTTTAAACAAAAACAAATTTGTTGTTCATATTTTCGGTGGTCCATGTCACTATCGAATTTATATATTTTTGTAAATTTTTCGATTCTCCGGACTTCCAGCAATATTAAAGTCATAATCTCCTTAACACCTAAAAATTTTTTAGCGAAAAAATGTTGCTGCTTACAAGGGACAAGGGTAAGGTTTTTGCAAAAAAAATCATCTAAATCGAAAACAAAAAGTCTGATGGTGCATTGAAATTTTAAGTAATAAAATAAAAATAATACAAAGAGGAGGAGGAGGAAAAGAAGGAAAGAGAAAAAAGAGTAAAAAGAGAAAAACAAAACGATTAACAAGAAAAAGTAAAAGAAACAAAGCAAAAAATAGACTTACCTGGGACCTATTTCATAAAGATTTTTGTAACTGTAAACTAATAAAAACTTTTAATTTCTTCTTATTTTATTAATTAAGAAATACGTACATAACTATGGAATTTACAGATTTTACAGACATTTTATATTTTATTTTATTTTCATTTTATACAGATACAGTAATTTTTAAAATTCAAAACGCCAATTTTATTAATATACTTTTTAATTAAAACTACAAAAGAAGAATATACATTAATTAATTTACAACTGTAAATTAATTACAAGCATTTTTTATAAAATAGGCCCCTGGGGCCTATTTCAGAAAAACCTTTGTAAATTCTCATTTTACAAATCTCCGCCTATTTTTTGTAAATTAAATGATAGAGGATATGCGACAAGGCGAATATTGATCGGTGAGCGGAGATGAAATGACGTGGCTGTGACCAATCAGCGCAGAGCAGTGCGCGGAGATGCTCTCCCTAGATTATAAGTCAAAAAACTTTATCGTGCATTTTACAAAAAATAGGCGGAGATTTGTAAAATAAAAATTTACAAAGGTTTTTATGGAACAGGCCCCTGGAGCATTGGACAGGCCCCTGGACCCTGGAGCCACAGAAGCAAAAGAAAAAGAAGAAGCAAAAAAAAACAGAGAAATATACTAAAAATAGGAAAAATGAGGAGCAAAAAAAAAACCCGGCTTGACAGTTGAGACTACCCCTTGAGTGCTATTCATAAAACTTTTGAACCCACCGACTTTGTGGACTGCACCCGTTTTAGACTAGTCTCACTAAATAATGGTCGCAGTACAACGTAGGCCGGGTCCAATAGTTTTATAACTAGCCTTGAAAAATGCTCTAAGAATAGAGCAGAAAAAAGGGGCGATTTTTCCCCGGGCGTATGTTTAGACAGAGAAGATGTGGACTAGTCTGAGATGAACATTACGTGGATTATAGAAAACTTGCATTTGGTTTGGCCAGTCAGCCAGGTTTGCTCACTAATTAAAAATTTCTACCATATGATAATGATTTGTTTATACATTGATCTAATCACACGGCACTGTTGCATTTTTTTTATTTTGATGAAATGTCAATTGAAAAAATCATGCTCACAGCAGTTTTTGACAAGCGCGAAAACGCCACTTTTTCAAATTTATAGCTGTTTCTTACACATACAAATATAACCTTCTAATTGAAAAAGTGGCGATTTCGCGCTTGTCAAAGACTGCTGTGAGTATAAATTTTTCAATTGACATTTCATCAAACTAAAAAAATGCAACAGTGAACAACAGGAAAAATCGCCCCTTTTTCCTGCTTTATTCTTAGGGCATTTTTCAAGGCTAGTCTACCACTTTTTTTGATTAAATTAAAAAATAATCTAATAAACTATAGTTTTAGCTGCGTAATGACATATGTTTATAATCATTCCGTTGCCGAGATATACTTTTTTAAATAAAAAATAATAATAATAAGATGATGAATTTAAATTACAAAATTTACCCACGTTGTTTAATTATAGTTAGTGCGGTGCAGTGGCGCTCCAGACAAAGTTTACCTATGTTCTTTAAATATAGTTCGCGCGATGCCGTGCGCCAATGATTGCAATTATAATTCTACAGTAAAAATAATAATAATAAGAAGATGATGAAATGAATCACAAAATTTACTCACGTTCTCTAAGTATAGTTGGTGCGGTGCGGTGGGTTAAATTGCAGTGTGGCACCCCCGCACCACCAATGATTACCTACCTGCGCGTGAGCGCCACCGACGCTTATTATTATTTTTTAATAAATAAAACTTTGAATTAATTTTGTCATCAGTAATGCAAGAATTAAAAAGTACTTTGTTGTTTTCGCCGATTTCCGCGCGGTTGAAGCAGATGGCGCTGGGAACTGGTTCCGTTTCTGCCACCAAAAAAAACGGTCTGCTTTTTTGTGCGGTTTTTATGAGGGTATGTTGGTTGTCTGCTCTGTACAATCCTTATTGTTGCCAAAAGGCTGTTATTGTGCGGTTGGGAGTTTTTATTTGTCTATTTTTCAAATTTTTTATTTTGATCAATAAATCGATAACAAGGACCTAAATCAAAAAAGTGCTTCCTAAGAAAGTTGCGTAATTCCTTCTTCTTTCTTATGAGATCATGTTTATTTTTGATCAATCAATAACGAATGAGGAATATCGCTTTTAAGGATGAAGTGTTTGAATAATAATAATAATAATAATAATAAGAAGAAGAAGGTTCTGAATTTCAAAATTTACCCACGTTCTTTAATAATGGTTGGCGCAGCGCCACGGGGCTAAATCGTCCCGTGGCGCTCCCGCGCCACTCATGAATTGATCAATCAGTAACGAATAAGGAATATTGCTTTTAAGGATGGAGCGTTGGAATAATAATAATAAAAATAATAATAATAATAATAATAATAATAATAATAATAATAATAATAATAATAATAATAATAATAATAATAATAATAATAATAATAATAATAATAATAATAATAATAATAATAATAATAATAATAATAATAATAATAATAATAATAATAATAATAATAATAATAATAATAATAATAATAATAATAATAATAATAATAATAATAATAATAATAATAATAATAATAATAATAATAATAATAATAATAATAATAATAATAATAATAATAATAATAATAAATAATAATAATAATAATAATAATAATAATAATAATAATAATAATAAAAATAATAATAATAATAAGAAGAAAGAAAGAAGAAGAAGAAGAAGAAGAAGAAGAAGAAAAAGAAGAAGGTTCTGAGAAGAAGAAGAAGGTTTACCCACGTTCTCTAATAATGGTTGGCGCGGCGCCACGGGGCTAAATCGCCCCGTGGCGCTCCCGCGCCACCCATGAATAGCACTTTAGTTTTGTTAAAAAATATCGTATTTATCTAAAGAAAAAAGACAGAAGATTCATTTTTTTAAATTTTTTTAATTCTACTGCGGTTGTTTTTATAAAACATGGGAGGAACAAAAAATGATGATGATTCCACATTTTTGATCCTAATCTTTGCAGCTATTCTTGCCATCGCCGGATATTTCGTGTATTTGAAACAAAATGAAAAAAATACAGAAAAAGAACAATCTAAAGTGAGACAAAATTTTAGGTAACATTAGGTGCCGGTACAAGTACTAAACGTGTACCAAAAATCAGTTTGAGAATTCCACCAAACAAACATAAATAAAAAACACGTTTCTAGGTCAATTCTGACTTTGCGATCTTAATTTTGGGCATTAAAAAGTCATTAAACTACTCTTTAAGAAAATAAATGGTGTTTTATAGCCAAAAAGTGACCTTTTTTTCAAGGTACATTTTATGCTGTTAAGAAAATTTTTTTAATAGTGATTTAACCAATATGAATGAATATTTGTTAGATTGTCGAGAGTCTGGTGGTTCTAAAAATATTTTTACTTTTTTTCTGGTCTTCACCAATTTTGTACAGCAACCGCTTAAAAATGAATCAAAATTCAGTCGTGAAAAAAATTAAGATTTAAAAAATGGGATAATTTAATGAAAATGCCTCATAATACAATTTAACTTAATTTTTGGGCTTTGCTTAGGCTTAGAAAGAATAAATCTGATTAAAAATAAGCTTAAATTAGCTTTTTAAACAAAAACAAATTTGTTGTTCATATTTTCGGTGGTCCATGTCACTATCGAATTTATATATTTTTGTAAATTTTTCGATTCTCCGGACTTCCAGCAATATTAAAACAAAGTTTTTATTTTAATTTAGCGGTTAATTAAATTTTTTTCTTAACAGTAAAAATTGTGTACCCAAAATATTGTCATTTTTTGCCTATATTTTACCCTATATTATCAAAAATCGTGTTTCAATAATTTTTTAAAGTTTAAAAACGAGATCTTCAGGTCAAAATTGACCTATAAACATGTTTTTATTTAGTATTTGTAGCGTGAAAATCTCTAATCGATTTTTGGTACACGTTTAGTACCTGTACCTTAGGTGCCCCTTTGCGAGTAGATTGAGTAATTCTTATTCCTAAAGCTGAGATTATGATGTATCCAACGATAATAATTTTATCAACTACCTGTTTTTCTATTATTTTATTTTAAACTATAGTTCTACGAATTTAAAATACAAAAATGAGTTTTAGCCAATTTAAAAATTTAAATAGAACAGTTTTTGCTGCGCAATTTAATAGACAAATAAAAAAATAGGGGGCAACTTTTAGATGTGGTTTGGGGTAAAATGGAATTAAAAAATTTAAGAAAAATAAAAAATCGATATTTAAAAAAATACAAATTAAAAAACCCTGAATTGGTTTTTTTATCTATATACAATTAAAAATATTGTTCAAACTTGTATCTAACTATTTTTTTTCTAACTATTTTTTTATCTAACTATAACTATTTTTAAATTTTCTTTAAAATCTGTGCTAATCAAATTTGCTAATGCTCAAATGTGCTAATTATTTTCATTTAAATTTTATGATTTCGCGCCAAAAAATGACAAAGTAAAAAAAAAACAAAGACAAACTCAAAGAGAAAACAAACTGAGGAGTAAACAAACTTTTGTTAAATAGCATTTTAGAACTTTTCTAAATGTGGTAAATGACCAAGTGGTTAGGTTAGTGGTAACCTTCCAAATGTCAGCGGTAAACTTCCGCCATTTCCGAAAGTCAAATGCTCAAATCCCACTAAAGCTGTCTTCACATTAAATTATTAAATAATTTCTTTTTTTAAATTTAATTTAAAGTTTTTGCTTAGAAAAAGTGTACACTATTCAAAATACGCTAAATCTATTATAACACAACAACTAGCGTTGTGATAACTATGTAAGTAGTTAATTACTTAACTACTTTTTTGGCTAACTTCTTAAGTATCTACTTTAATTTTTAAAGTAGTTATAATACATACTTTAAAAAATATTGTCGTTAATACAAGTAGTTAATCAAGTAGTTAACAATGTAGTTAACGGGTTGTCATTAAAGTAGTTAAAATTTAACAAACTAAATAGACAAAAATCAGACACCAAACTTGCGATAACCACTTTTAACCCTGTAAACTATTTTTTATTCTGATGTAATCTTTAAAACTTAATTTTGCTTTTACATTTTTTTTTCGAAAATTAAATTTAAAAGTCAATGTCAATTTGTGGGAGGTTTTGACTCCATTGAGCGATAAAGTGGAGCTAAACGTTAATAGTCCAAACTGTTGCTAGTTTTTAGTATTTCAGTTTATTTCAAAAAATTGGCTGTAATGGTAAAATTTTACGTTAAAATATTAAAAACCATATAATAAATATATTTAAAATAATTAAATAACGCAATAAATATAACTTTGCTGTAAGTAGAGTGTAGAGTTAGTGCTAGATTTTTTATGTTTACGCCTCAAGTATGGAGGTAATTGATTACGCGATTTATAGACCTACCTAGCATAACAGAATTCAGGCCTAATTCTGAAAAAATTTAAAAAAAAACCTAAAAATATGATTCAAAACTACATACCTGATTTTTTAAAAGCAGATTATGACTTGCTAAGTTTATACTTTTCTACAATCAACTGGAAAATTTTATTTGAGGAATGTGGCACAGTAGAAAATGCTTGGTAGAGATTCAAGGATATTTTGTTGTTAGGAATAAATAGACATGTACTTGGAAAAAAATTATTTACAAACACGAAAAAACTTGTACAATATCCAATAAATATAAGAAAACTACAAAATCAAAAGAAAATAACTTTTTGGCATAAGCGTAATATTGATGAAAAATCAAGATCAGAGTACAAAAAAATTTGCAAAGTATACAAAAATAAAGTTAGAAATTTTAACACTTATAAAGAAACAAACAACAAAACAAACTATCTCACCAATTAAAAGAGAAGATGGAACTTTTGTAACTGAGGACTTTGAAAAAGTTGAACTTTTTGGAATTTATTTTGCTTCTGATGATGATAATACTTTACAAAATTTTAAGTTGGACAACCTAATATTTACCACAAAAAAGTATTTAAAGCCCAAAAAAGCTCCGAAACAAATTGTCTCAAACACCTGACTGTTTTCCAGCTTACTTTTTAAAACGCTTGGCTAAAGCTATTGCTGAACCTTTGCCAATAATCTTCAGATGTCTTTTGATTTTGGAGAATTACTACTTGATTGGAAAATAGCTTTATTAAACTTACTGTTTAAAAAAGGTACCAAAAGCCTAAAAAAATTATCGTCCAATTTCACTTACATCTTTATCTTGTAAACTAATGGATCAGCTTGTCAAAGAATAACTTTTTGTTTTTTTACTTATCATTTTGTCAAGGTTTCAACATGGTTTTAAGGCAAAAAGTTCTACAATAACACAGCTGTTGGAAACTTTTCATGAGTGAACGCAAGCACTAAAAGATAAACTTCTAATTGATTTCATTTACTAGGATTTCGCCAAGGCCTTTGACACTGTGTCACATCAAAAATTGTTATATAAGCTAGAAAAATATGGTATTTCTGGTAAATTTTTAAAATGGATAAATGAAATTTTAGTTGGGCGGGAAATTAAAGTTGTAATTAATGATTCAGTATCCAAATTATTTCCTGTAAAAAGTTCAGTTCCTCAGGGTTCTGTTTTGGGTCCATTTATTTTTCTTATTTATATTAATAATATTGTTTATTGTGTTAAGTACTTACAAATTAGACTCTTTGCAGATGATATAAAGTTGTTTGCAAAATCTTCATCTAAAGATTACCACATTCAAACCTTAAGACTTCAAAAAGATTTAGATAGAATACACAGCTGGTCATGAGACTGGCAATTGCAATTATTAGATCATAAATGTGAAATTCTTCAAATTCGAAATCATAGCAAAGAGTTTATTTGTAAATATAAGCTTGGTAATACATACTTGCAACTACAGAATTGGTGCGTGCCCTAGGTGTTTATATATCCCATGATATGAAATTCTCTAAACACTGTGAAATCACAGCAAAAAAAAGCTATGAGAGTGACATCACTAATTTTTAGAACATTCAATTCAAAATCTAGAATAACCTTCTCAGAACATATAAAGTCCTCTGTTAGACCAATTCTGGAGTACGCTAGTGCAGTTTGTAACCCTTATTTACAAAAAGATATAAATGTTTTGGAAAAAGTGCAACAAAATTTCACTAGGCGGTTGTTTTATAAATACAAGTTGTTACCTGTTGTTTATGAACAAAGACTGGATTACCTAGGTTTAGAAAGATTAAAGGACCGAAGAGACAAAATTGACTTATATTAGTGCTTTAAAATTATACATAACTTAAACCAATAATTTTTTTTTAAGTTTAACCTGCAGCCCACCCGTGGTCATCCCTGTAAATTGGCTATTGAAGATAGCCGAATTAATTCAAGGAAATTTTCTTTAGCAAATAGGGTGGTTACACCTGGGAACAATCTACTCCCATCTCAAGTAACTGTCTATTCTTTGAATGCATTTAAGAAAAGTTTTAAAACTAACTTAAATAAGCGCTCTTCTTGTGCTCTTAAAGTCATTTCAGATAGCTATATTCGTTGATATTTTGTTAGAATTGTATTTTATATTTGCGGCAATTAAGTCGCAGATTTGATGTTGTTGATAAAAAAAAGAAAGAAAAAGAAAAAAAAGGCCTGCAGTCCCACCGCGAAACAAAATACCTGAGAATCAAAATACATAAGATTAAATGTATTTCACTTTTCAAACTTAAAATACTAGAAAAAAACATCTATTTAAAAAATTATAGGTTCTTTATGGGCTAAATTAAACCATTGCACAAAGTTTTTTCCTGGGGTGGGTTTCAAAAAAAATAAAGGGCCACTTTGGGCCTCTTAAATCAAGGCCACCTTAACTCTTTGCATTATTCAAAAATCGCTAAAGTACGCCCCTTAAGTTGCGTTGTTCAAAGATAGGTACACAACGCAACTTAAATCCCAAGATAAGTTGAAAATTTAAGTTTTTTTTTTTTTTTTTTTTTAATGATCAGATAACAGAATTAATATCATACTAAGCATAGTTTATGCATAGTTTAATTTTTCTGTTTTCATCATTTCATTGTGTTTATTTTTTCTTTTTCTATTTTTTTTCATTTTTTTTTTCATCAACAACATCAAATCTGCGACTTAATTGCCGCCAATATGAATCACAATTGTAACTAATTATCAATGAACATAGCTATCTGATATGACTTTAAAGGCTCAAAAAGAGCGCTTATTTAAGTCAGTTGGATGTATGGATGCCACTAAGTCAGTATTGACACCAGGAGCTCGCTCTTCCTCCATCCCGGCGAATCTCTTCTCCAACTCCGTTAGCCTTTTCCGAAGATCCGCATTCTCTGCCTCCAGTCTGGCAATTTGATCATCTTTTGTCTCTCTCGGCATGTTGCAGTGGATGCGATTTTCAATTTAACAGATTGTCGAGAGTTGGGCTCGTTCCTTTAAGGTAAGTGAAATAAATATTTTTTAGATTGCCGAGAGTCTGACCGTTTTTTATTGTAGGTAACATATTTTTTTTAAATGCAATTTTTTTCATTTTTTTCGCTAAAAATTTCTAAAATGAGTAATTTACATCACATATTGAATATAATACAGAATATAAATCCAAAAAAATTTGAAAAAAGCTCCATCTATCTAAATATTTTATTTCTAAGTATTTTATGTATTTTTCCTTGAGAAACTGCTTGTTAACCACTATTGTTGTGTGTTTTGATATTATTACATTTCTTTTTTGTGTTAATACAAAAAATTTGTTAGTTTTTAGCAGTTTTAATGGGATTATTTAAAAATTATAAACAAAAAATGGTTTATTACCTAGTTTAAGGGCTCCAAAAAAATATAATATTATAAATGTCTAACATATATTTTTAAAGTTTGCACCAATAAAAAACTTAGAACAACGGTCATTAATTGCAAACATATTTTTTGAGTCCCTATTTTTTCGTTCCTGTTTTTTCAAAAAAATTGGACAAAAATTGAAAAAAAAAGATTTTGTGGCGGAACCGCAGGCACAAAATTTTATTATGCTGGGTTATTCTAGATTGGTGTTTTAAAATTGCTTTTATTGAGATTTTATACACAAAAACTTTTTAACATTTTGACTTTTAAGTTTTACTTAAAACTTTAACTACCTAGATAACTACTTGCTACTTAACTACCTACACTAAAAATAAAAAAAGTTAACTACCTCTACTCTTTGTATGATTCTCATACGCGTCCCAAAAGTCGTTTTGACTGACCCTAATGTAAGATACATTTATGAAACATCTTAATACCCTAAATTGGACCTGTAGACTTGATTTTTTGTGTTTATTTTTGAGATTTGAGCTTTTGATTGCAAGTTATAAGCCGATTTATACCCAAAAATTGCCTTATTTTGGCATGTACAATTTATATTATTAAGAAATTTTTTTATTAAGCCTTTCATCAAATTAATATTATTTTTTTCGTATTACCAACTGTCTGGCAGTTACAAATATATTTTTATTTTTTCATGGTAACAACCAATTTTTTATAATAACCGTTTAAATACCCATAAAATTTTGGTTGTGAAAAAATTCACATTTTTGAAAAACAACTTATATTATTAAAAATCAATTACATTACAAATTTGTTGGATTTTTAGGTTTTGCTTAGGCTTAGGAACAGTAAATTGGTGAAAAACTAAGTTTAAATTAGCGTTTAAAGCCAAAAAAAAATTTGTTGTCCATGTTTTTGGTGGTCCATGTAACTTTTGAATTTTTAATTTTTTTGAAAATTTTTAAGTTCTTCAGACTTCTAGCATTGTTAAAACATAGTTTTTAATTTAGTTTGTGTGTTTACAATTTTTTTTATTAACATCATAAATTGCATGTGCTAAAAAAGATCACTTTTTGGGTATATATTAGTTCATAACTCTTTTCGATAAGGCCAAATCTTAAAATTTAAGGCCAAACCATCAAAACAAAGTCTGCGTGTAAGATTTAGTGTACAAAGATGTTTTATATGTGTATTTTACTTTAGAATCGGTCAAACCGAATTTTGAGACGCATATGGGAATCGTACCTCTACTCTTATCTTTAATGATCAGATAACAGAATTAATATTATAATAAGCATAGTTTATGCATAGTTTAATTCTTCTGTTTTCATCATTTCATTGTGTTTTTTTTTCTCTTTTTCTATTTTTTTTTCTTTTTTTTCATCAACAACATCAAATCTGCGACTTAATTGCCGCCAATATGAATCACAATTGTAACTAATTATCAATGAACATAGCTATCTGATATGACTTTAAAGGCTCAAAAAGAGCGCTTATTTAAGTCAGTTTTAAAACTTTTCTTGAATGCATTCAAAGAATCGACAGTTACTTGAGATGGGAGTAGATTGTTCCAAGGTGTAACAACCCTATTTGCAAAAGAAAATTTCCTTGCATTAATTCGGCAGTCTTCCATTGCCAATTTAAATGGATGACCACGGGTGGGCTGCAGGTTAAACTTAAAAAAATCATTGGCTTGCAAATTGTTTAAGCAATGTATAATTTTAAAGCACTCATATAAATCAATTTTGTCTCTTCGATCCTTTAATCTTTCTAAACCTAGGTAATTCAGTCTATGTTCATAACCAACAGGTAACAACTTGCATTTATAAAACAAACGTCTAGTGAAATTTTGTTGCACTTTTTCCAAAATGTTTATATCCTTTTGTAAATAAGGGTTCCAAACTGCACTAGCATACTCCAGAATTGGTCTAACATAGGACTTATATGCTCTGAGAAAATTATTTCTAGAGTTTGAATTGAATGTTCTAAAAATTAGTGATGTCACTCTCATAGCTTTTTTTGCTGTGATTTCACAGTGTTTAGAGAATTTCATATCATGGGATATATAAACACCTAGGTCACGCACCAATTCTGTAGTTGCAAGTACGTTATTACCAAGCTTATATTTACAAATTAACTCCTTGCTATGATTTCAAATATGAAAAACTTCACATTTGTGAATTGTGATTAGATAACTGCAGTTGCCAGTCTTGTGACCAGCTGTGTATTTTATCTAAATCTTGCTGAAGTCTCGAGGTTTGAATGTGGTAATCTTTAGATGAAGATTTTACAAACAACTTTATTTCATCTGCAAAGAGTCTAATTTGTGAGAACTTAACACAATCAACAATATCATTAGTATATACCAAAAATAAAAATGGACCTAAAACAGAACCCTGAGGAACTGAACTTCTTACAGGAAATGATTTGGATACTGAGTTATTAATTACAACTTTAATTTCCCACCCAACTAAAAATTCTTTTATCCATTTAAAAAAATTACCACTTGATTAGCAATACATTTTTTATATTTTGCCTGTCTTGGTTCAGTTACGTATTGTTATCAGTGGTATTTTTTAAATGGATAAAGAATTTTTACATAGATATGAAAATTAAATTGTAATTAATACTAGGTATCCATCTTTCCTATCGGGTTCAGTTGGACTTTGTTTTAGGCTTCCATTTTGGTAATTATATTAATGAATTATTGTTGATTGTGTTAAGTTCTCACAAATTAGACTCTTTGCAGATGATATAAAGTTGTTTGTAAAATTTTCATCTAAAGATTACCACATTCAAACCTTGAGACTTCAGCAAGATTTAGATAGAATACACAGCTGGTCACAAGACTGGCAACTGCAGTTATCTAATCACAAATGTGAAGTTCTTCATATTCGAAATCATAGCAAAGAGTTAATTTGTAAATATAAGCTTGGTAATAACGTACTTGCAACTACAGAATTGGTGCGTGACCTAGGTGTTTATATATTCCATGATATGAAATTTTCTAAACACTGTGAAATCACAGCAAAAAAAGCTATGAGAGTGACATCACTAATTTTTAGAACATTCAAACTCTAGAAATAATTTTCTCAGAGCATTTAAGTCCTATGTTACACCAATTCTGGAGTATGCTAGTGCAGTTTGGAACCCTTATTTACAAAAGGATATAAACATTTTGGAAAAAGTGCAACAAAATTTCACTAGACGTTTGTTTTATAAATGCAAGTTGTTACCTGTTGGTTATGAACATAAACTCAATTACCTAGGTTTAGAAAGATTAAAGGATCGAAGAGACAAAATTGATTTATATGAGTGCTTTAAAATTATACATTGCTTAAACAATTTGCAAGCCAATGATTTTTTTAAGTTTAACCTGCAGCCCACCCGTGGTCATCCACTTATATTGGCAATGGAAGACTGCCGAATTAATGCAAGGAAATTTTCTTTTGCAAATATGGTTGTTACACCTTGGAACAATCTACTCCCATCTCAAGTAACTGTCGATTCTTTGAATGCATTCAAGAAAAGTTTTAAAACTGACTTAAATAAGCGCTCTTTTTGAGCCTTTAAAGTCATATCAGATAGCTATGTTCATTGATAATTAGTTACAATTGTGATTCATATTGGCGGCAATTAATTTGATGTTGTTGATGAAAAAAAAAGAAAAAAAAATAGAAAAAGAGAAAAAAACACAATGAAATGATGAAAACAGAAGAGTTAAACTATGCATAAACTATGCTTATTATAATATTAATTCTGTTATCTGATCATTAAAGATAAGAGTAGATTTTTTTCTATTGAATTTTTTTATTCTTAAGGGAGTTTTGGTACGATTCCCATATGCGTCTCAAAATTCGGTTTGACCGATTCTAAAGTAAAATACACATATAAAACATCTTTGTACACTAAATCTTACACGCAGACTTTGTTTTGATGGTTTGGCCTTAAATTTTAAGATTTGGCCTTATCGAAAAGAGTTATGAACTAATATATACCCAAAAAGTGATCTTTTTTAGCACATGCAATTTATGATGTTAATAAAAAAAATTGTAAACACACAAACTAAATTAAAAACTATGTTTTAACAATGCTAGAAGTCTGAAGAACTTAAAAATTTTCAAAAAATTAAAAATTCAAAAGTTAAATGGACCACCAAAAACATGGACAACAAATTTTTTTTGGCTTTAAACGCTAATTTAAACTTAGTTTTTCACCAATTTACTGTTCCTAAGCCTAAGCAAAACCTAAAAATCCAACAAATTTGTAATGTAATTGATTTTTAATAATATAAGTTGTTTTTCAAAAATGTGAATTTTTTCACAACCAAAATTTTATGGGTATTTAAACGGTTATTATAAAAAATTGGTTTTTACCATGAAAAAATAAAAATATATTTGTAACTGCCAGACAGTTGGTAATACGAAAAAAATAATATTAATTTGACGAAAGGCTTAATAAAAAAATTTCTTAATAATATAAATTGTACATGCCAAAATAAGGCAATTTTTGGGTATAAATCGGCTTATAACTTGCAATCAAAAGCTCAAATCTCAAAAATAAACACAAAAAATCAAGTCTACAGGTTCAATTTAGGGTATTAAGATGTTTCATAAATGTATATTACATTAGGGTCAGTCAAAACGACTTTTGGGGACGCGTATGAGAATAATACAAAGAGTAGAGGTAGTTAAGTTTTTTTATTTTTAGTGTAGGTAGTTAAGTAGCAAGTAGTTATCTAGGTAGTTAAAGTTTTAAGTAAAACTTAAAAGTCAAAACGTTAAAAAGTTTTTGTGTATAAAATCTCAATAAAAGCAATTTTAAAACACCAATATAGAATAACCCAGCATAATAAAATTTTGTGCCTGCGGTTCCGCCACAAAATATTTTTTTTTTTAAATTTTTTTACAATTTTTTTTAAAAAAAAGTGAACGAAAAAATAGGGACTCAAAAAATATGTTTGCAATTAATGACCGTTGTTCTAAGTTTTTTATTGGTGCAAACTTTAAAAATATATGTTAGACATTATAATATTATATTTTTTGGAGCCCTTAAACTAGGTAATAAACCAATTTTTGTTTATAATTTTTAAATATTCCCATTAAAACTGCTAAAAACTAACAAATTTTTTGTATTAACACAAAAAAGAAATGTAATAATATCAAAACACACAACAATAGTGGTTAACAAGCAGTTTCTCAAGGAAAAATACATAAAATACTTAGAAATAAAATATTTAGATAGATGAGACTTTCAAATTTTTTTGGATTTATATTCTGTATTATATTCAATATGTGATGTAAATTACTCATTTTAGAAATTTTTAGCGAAAAAAATGGAAAAAAATTGTAATTTAAAAAAAATATGTTACCTACAATAAAAAACGGTCAGACTCTCGGCAATAAAAATATTATTTCACTTACCTTAAAGGAACGACCAACTCTCGACAATCTGTTAAATTGAAAATCGCATCCACTGCAACATGCCGAGAGAGACAAAAGATGATCAAATTGCCAGACTGGAGGCAGAGAATGCGGATCTTCGGAAAAGGCTAACGGAGTTGGAGAAGAGATTCGCCGGGATGGAGATCTATAATTTTATAGCACTCATATAAATCAATTTTGTCTCTTCGATCCTTTAAACTTTCTAAACCTAGGTAATTCAGTCTATGTTCATAAACAACAGGTAACAACTTGCACTTATAAAACAAACGTCTAGAGAAATTTTGTTGCACTTTTTCCAAAATGTTTATATCTTTTTGTAAATATGGGTTCCAAACTGCACTAGCATACCCCAGAATTGGTCTAACATAGGACTTATATGCTCTGAGAAAATTATTTCTAGAGTTTGAATTAAATGTTCTAAAAATTAGTGATGTCACTCTCATAGCTTTTTTTGCTGTGATTTCACAGTGTTTAGAGAATTTCATATCATGGGATATATAAACACCTAGGTCACGCACCAATTCTGTAGTTGCAAGTACGTTATTACCAAGCTTATATTTACAAATTAACTCTTTGCTATGATTTCGAATATGAAGAACTTCACATTTGTGATTAGATAACTGCAATTGCCAGTCTTGTGACCAGCTGTGTATTCTATCTAAATCTTGCTGAAGTCTCAAGGTTTGAATGTGGTAATCTTTAGATGAAGATTTTACAAACAACTTTATTTCATCTGCAAAGAGTCTAATTTGTGAGAACTTAACACAATCAACAATATCATTAATGTATACCAAAAATAAAAATGGACCTGAAACAGAACCCTGAGGAACTGAACTTTTTACAGGAAATGATTTGGATACTGAGTTATAAATTACAACTTTAATTTCCCGCCCAACTAAAAATTCTTTTATCCATTTTAAAAATTTACCAGAAACACCATATTTTTCTAGCTTATATAACAATTTTTGATGTGACACGGTGTCAAAGGCCTTGGCAATATCCAAGTAAATGACATCAATTAGAAATTTATCTTTTAGTGCCTGCGTCCACTCATTAAAAGTTTCCAAAAGCTGTGTTATTGTAGAACTTTTTGCCTTAAAACCATGTTGAAACCTTGACAAAATGATATGAAAAAAGACAGGAAGTTCTTCTTTGACAAGCTGTTCCATTAGTTTACAAGAAAAAGATGTAAGTGAAATTAAAGGATAATTTTCTTTTAGGCTTTTGGTGCCTTTTTTAAACAGTAAGTTTAATAAAGCTATTTTCCAATCAAGTGGTAATTCTCCAAAATCAAAAGGCATCTGAAAGATTATTGCCAGAGGTTCAGCAATAACTTTAGCCAAGCGTTTTAAAAAGTAAGCTGGAAAACAGTCAGGTGTTTGAGACAATTTGTTTGGGAGCTTTTTTAGGGCCTTAAATACCTTTTTTGTGGTAAATTACATGTTGTCCAACTTTACAATATTTGGTGGATTAAAATTTGGCAAAGTATTATCATCATCAGTAAAAGCAGAAGCAAAATAATTTCCAAAAAGTTCAACTTTTTCAAAGTCTTCAGTTACAAGTGTCCCATTGTCTCTTTTAATCTCTTTTAAATTAAAATGAACATGAACAAACAAAAACTTTTTTAAAAACAATAAAAAAGTCGCGTCTAATGGATAAAAAATAAAAAAATCCTTGGAATTAAAAATAAAATTACTTGTAATTACAGAATAAAACAAATTAAAAGTTGTGGATGTAAACCGTTAATGATCAGAAGATACAAACAGAATAAAAGTTTGCATAAAAGATATGATAATTTTCTGGGACTAAAGTTTGAAAAAACAAAAAAAGGCATGCCGTAAACTTTAAAACCGACCTGTATAACCCTAAATAATTTTTTTTAATTTGTATTTTTTTTAAAAAAAATTGTATTTTTTAAAAAATTATTTAAAAAAATGTTAAGCAACTACAAAGCTTAAGCTTTGTAGAGAATATAAGCAACTACTTAGCGTAAGCTAAGTAGAGACGGAAACTTTTATAAGTTTAAGTATACAAAAAAATTTTTTTAAAACCCATTTCATATTGACTGTTGAAGAGCGCGGAACCCAAAGGGAGAGCGCGGAACCCAAAGGGAGAGTGCGGAACTGACGATTGCTCACGTCACTTTCACGGAACAACGACGAGCGCAGGCAATCAGCGTAAAGAATGGGCGATCATAAAAAAGATGTGTTCCATGAGTCTGTTAGGGCGGGACGTCTAAACGGCGGAAATATTTAGCTCCTCCGACAACCTCTCCCCCCCACAGAGTAAAATTTGATCACGTGATAACGAAAACCGTATGCCATTTTAGAGCTCTTAAAATGCCAGAATGAAAAAACAATAAAAAAACAGTCAAAAATACTTGTTGTGGATTAGCAAATTAATTCTAAATACATTAGAAATTATTCTAAAGATACACTTGAAAACACAAAATTATAGTCAATTTACATATTAGAATGGCACCTCCGAAACACAATTGACTTGATATCGCTCTGAAGAGTGAGATTTAAATATCGCTAAAGCCAACTTAACATCGAATTGACAAGTAATTCAATTGTCACAATTGAAAACTTGCTCAAAACGTAGTGACCAGCGACAATGTAATGGTGTGAACGCGTGGCGAAAGCGTTGTGATGTTCGTTCCCTCCAATATCATTCTCCGGAGCCCCGGCCATTTAAAGCGGAGGGAGTTCCAGAGCTCCGCCCGTTAAATAAACGATTTTAAGCTTATTTAATCTTAAAACACATTTAAAATTACTCTATCTGCAGTTTTACGACTATTTATAGCGTTTTAAATAAGTTTAAAAAAAAACATTAATTGGCAAAAAATTTTGACAAAATAATATTATTATATAGCATCACTCTGTAGTAATTTTGTGCAAGAAATTAAGTACAAAAATAGGGCGGAGCTCCGGAGATCCGGAGCTCGGGGCACATCACTAGTTGTCACTTGTTACTCTGGTGTAAACATGGATTTAGTTGGACGCAAAATTTACAAAATTAATTTTGTAGTACATGGTTTTGAAGCTGTAAGCAGGGAATTTTGCGGAGCTCTGAACCGAAAATTTAAAAATTGGTTTGGGATTAAGTTTAGGCTTAGGCTTTGATATATAGGTTTTATTAATTTCCAACGTTAGGCTCCAAAGTCCCCACTTCCAGCTCCAGCTTTCAAGTTCCAGTTCCCCGGGCTCATAGGTAGGCAGGGGGGTTATATCCCCTCAAATATCCCGATTATAGCCGACACCCCCCTAAAATTTGTGGGTACCTCGAACAACCCCCTCCCTAAAATTTCGGGGGGGGGGGCAGTACTTAAAACGCTAAAAATGGGGTATTTGAGGTATACCCCAAAAAAATTTTGGGGACCCCCCCGAATTTCGGGGGTCGGGTATACCCCTTTTCAAAAATCCTGGAGGCTGCCCACCTATGTCCGGGCTCCAGCGACCCAAATCCATTTTGTCTTTTTAGTTTATTCTACTTTACTTTTTTTAGACAGGCTGGAAGATGTAAGGCAGAAATGTCTGAACGATCTCGCCGGCCATGATTTGCCGAAATGGCTGATAGACAAATTGGCCAAAACATTGGACACTTTGAAAACATTGTCGCAGTATCAATTTAAATTGAACGAAATCGTAAGAGTGTTTATTTGTTCTAAACTTTATTCATTTTAAACTAATTATACAATTGTAGACGATATACAACAACAACAACAAACAATAGCAAAAAGTTTTTTAAAACAAGGCAAGATATCGGCTGTTACTACGGTTATTAAAGGTAAAGTTGTGGTGGCTGCATCGCATTTCTTTTAACCGCTCAGAATTGCTAATGTCATAAAAATCGACTAATCAACGTAATGGCAGTAGAAATTGCTTCTGTAGACCCTCAAAATTTTGTTTGAGTATAAAATTATTGGAAAGTATGAAAATACGCTTAGAAAAGACGAAAATACAATTGCAGTATAGGTCTGGGGCCTGTTTCATAAAATACTGGTCTTTGTAAATTACAAGTCTATCAATAACTTTTTTTATTCTGAACCATTTGCGTTGAAATTTGAAATGAAAAAAAGATTATATGCCATGTGCAAACTATTTAAAATTTCATGTACGTAGCTGTTGTGTGTTTAAAGTTATCGCAGTTTTAAACTTTGGCCACTTGTAATTTTTCACAAGTTCTCAAAAGAAAAATTTACCCTACTCCGAGTAGGGTAAAATTTACTTTACGATTTCACTTGATTTTTTTACAAGTTTGTAAAAAAACTTGAATACAAGTGAAAATACAAGTGATAAATACAAGTAAAAAATACAAGTAAAAATACCATTGTAAATTTGAATTATTTTTTTTGTTGGTTTGTGGAGGTATATTAAAAAATCTATATATAAAAAAATATAAAAAATCTATATAAAAATTAAATATATTATTATTTATATTACTAATATTAAATTATATATTAAAAAATCTATATAAAAAACACATATAAAAAAATCTTTTTATTTGTTTAAAAATTTAAAAGTCAGTAATTTTAAAAACTTGTATTTTTCTCCATTTTACAAAGTTGTAAAATTTACCAGTATTTTATGAAACAGGCCCCTGGCGAGCATTTTTTTGCAAGCGCAAGGTCGAACGGTGTAGTGAGCGGACAAATTGAAATGTTTAACACCGTTAAAATAAATTTGAAGCCGTTAAAGATTCTGAAGTACATGGTCTTTAGAGCTGCCAGGGAACTTGCCGCCGCCGGAATATTTTGGGAACTTAGAGCCATAAAGTAAAAAAAAATGTTTGGGTTAGGTTTAGGTTTTGGCTTAGGCTTAAAGATAGGTTTTATGCGAATTTTTACTTTGGCCTTTAAATTCCGACTTTCGGCTCCAAGTTCTAGTTCTAAGTTCTCAAGGATATAAAGGCTTTAAAACGGTGACGTGCAAAATCCCCATAACGTAATCAAAATTCCCCACAACAATCAGAAATGCGTTATGTGTTGTGTGCAAATATGAAATTTTATCATGATAAAATTTTGTTGTTTTTCCAGTGTCAAAATTAAAGGAAATAAATTGCAAACGCATTATATTTATGGGGAATTTACACCACCTTATGGGGATTTTGTAACGTTTATGAGGATTTCGGCCTACGGGGAATTCGTCCGTGGGGTTTTTATACGGACCCTTTGAAACAATTCTGCGCAATTAAAGTAAGGTAATAATTATTCAAATTTAAATGCAAATACAAAAAAAAACCAAAGTGGTTCACTAGCGAGTATTTTAACTTTAGCAGTTAATTTTTCACTATTCCCAGTTTTAAAATAACTTTCAAAGTTTTTTAAACTATGTAGAGTTACGCTTAAAGATGGAATCAATGACACCTAATGACTGAAAAACGTCATTTTTTATATTTTCCGTATTACCACGGTATGACCGTTGAAATACGTAATATTTGAAATTCCTTATGAATCGATATAAGGAAACCACGGAAAAGGATTAAATAAATGCTTAATCTTTTATTTTTGAACATTTACGTAAATGCATAATACGTAGTTTGCTGCGGAATTTTTTTTTTGATTTTTAAAATTTTTTTTATATGCTTATATTTTTTAGATTACTGAGAAGCGACAAGATGTATTCAGCTGGTCGGTAGGAGAGGATTACGTGGATCAACCTCACGGCTCAGTAATCGATAGTTTGAGAAATGTTGTCACGATCAACGGGAACGATGCGGCGGAAACAACAGTGCAACCGGAATACACTAATGAAGAATTCACTTCCGTAATCAATAAATCAATAAATCCACTAATAAACGATTTCTATATAGTAACTGGGTATTTATTGTGGTTCGGTGTCTTTAAAGCCACAAGCAGGAAACTTGGAGTCATTAAAAATTTTTGGAACTTGGAGCCACGACGAATGGGAACTTGGAGCCTTTAAAGAAACAGTTGGTTTGGGCTTAGATTTAGGTTTCGCTTAGACTTAAGTACACGTTTTAGCGATTTTTAAATTCGGGTCCAAGTTACCAACTTACAGCTTCAAGTTCCCTATTTTTGGCTCCAAGATTCCTTCGACTCCATCGACTCTAAATCTTTATTTCCACTAAACTGGGGAAAATTAGCAAAAGCTAAAATCTGTTAAAAAAGGATCGAGACTGAAAACCAATTTCAGATAAGCATATCTCGCTAACGGTACGGTTGATTTAGACGAATATTATAGCTAACATTAAAATGCACAGTAATAAATTCCATAAATCAATGAATCGTACCGTTAGTGAGATATGCTCTTCTAAATGTATTTTTGTGATCTTAATCGTTTTGAACACACTTAGATTATTCAGTGTGCACACTCACATTGAATTGTAACAATTCTAGCGGTTTATAACAGCGGTCTTGGTGTATAGGGGGCTAATTATTACAGGCAAATCATGTATGAACGAAGTTCTCTAACATTTAGACGAAACAAATAAGTAAAACTTAAATTTTTTACAGTGCGACATTTAACGAAAACATTTTAGAGTATATTTTGCGAAAAAAAGCAATTTTTTGTCCCAGCGATTTTTTCTGGCTGCGTTTGGCGAAAATCACCCAAAACTAAAAAAAGACGAAACAAAATAAGTGGTAATTGTCTAACAAAACAGTATCTCAAAACGCTGTCATATTATCAACTCCGCTCCGTATTACTGAATACTTAATAGTGAATAGTGAATACTGAATACTGAATAGTGATTTTGTCATATTGATTTAATTTTATTGAAACATTTATACGTCAAAAATAATTCAACACATAAAAGATTTTTTTTATATATGCTCGTTCTTACATCGTATCAAAGAACGTTTTTTATACGGTTTTGATTAATACATTTTTTTTATAATGAGGGCCATATTTTTTACTTCTTGTGATAGAAATTTTATTTAAGGGTTTAAACGTCAAAAATTGATTCAACACATAAAAGATTTTATTTAAATATGCTTGTTCTTACATCGTACCAAAGAGTGTTTCTTATTTCGTTATGATTAATAACTTTTCTTATAATGAGGGCCGTATTTTTTTATTTTTGTGATGAAAATGTGGTGTGATGTGATGCCATAAATTTTTTTAAAATGTCATGTGATTTTAGGTCATTTTAAACCCGAAGGCTGTCTGGAAGCAACAAATCTTACAAGCCATGGGTTTTTTGCATAAAATTCGTAAACAAATATTAATTTAAAAAATGACTGTTTTGTTTTTTGCTTTTTCTTACAGTGATAAGTTGATTTGCAATTTGCATTTTTAATAATGTTAATTTTATTTTTTTATTTGCAATAATTATAACAATAATGCAATAAACAAGAAAGGAGTGCGAGTATTTCTTAAAAAATAAACAGGATTAAAAATAATTAATATAATTTTAAATAAAAATTAAATAAGCAGCGCTTAATTTTCATTTGTAAGAAGATTTTGAAAATTTAAGTAATGTTTAAGCCATTCAATTAATTATAAACGGACAGTTGGCAGTTCTTCAAAATGAGAATTTGCTTACTTGTGGACCGAAATTAAGTTAAATTTGCAGTTTTAAAGTATTATAAAAATTTTAAGGCCGTTTGAAACACGCTAAATTATTTTAAAATAAAGTTTTCAATGGTTTTTGCTAAAACACTTTCGTTTTTTGATTTGTCGCTTCCTCGTGGCATTTCGGCTTAATTAAACTTTTTATTAAGAAAATATATCCGGAAGCCAGTACAATATTTACTAATTATGATGTGCGGTCTCAAAGTTATTATCATACTGAATGTATATTAACATGTTAAAAAATAGATTTTTTGATAAAATTTTGAAAGTTTATGACATGATTTGATATAATATAAATATTATATCCGGTTTACAATTTTTAATTTTGAGGAACTCAGAAATTTAGAATTTAGCGCCTTAAGTGTGGCATGAGGAGACAGAACTAGAAACAAATTGAGGATCTAAGTTCAAAGTTTTTTCTAAACGAAATTTTTATTTTTTTGCGGGAGTTTCATTTTTTGAAGCTTCAAGTTTTCTGAATTTAGCAGTTTTTATTCTGTAATTTTCTTCTAGGCGGTTTTTTTTAAACAAACATGCATATAGGCAACAACAAACGAAGAGAACGCAGAACAAGAAACCCAAAGGGAAGATATCGCAGAAACTGAGAACACGACAAAAGAAACCCAAACCGAAGATAACACAGGATTTCAAACAACAACTTCTGGACCAACAACAATCACAACGACACAAATTGTGTAAGTCTTATATATCAAGAAAAATTTTACAAAAATGATGAATGAAAAATTTTTTAAGTGAGCATATCCCACTATCAAAATTTTCCATTTATAACAAAGCTTTGTATATTTCTTAAGCGGAGCTATACATCGATATAACTTTCGTCTAAATGAACTTTCTGTTGACGATATTTATTTTTTGGTTTACATCATTTTTGCCTTAACCACAGTTTGCTTTTGTTGCCGCTATTATTTGTTCTAAAACATTCGCATAAAATATCCCATATTTAATGTAGACAAGACACCACAATGATATAAATTTTTTAGGAAAACAAATTGACAAACAAAAATAAAGTAACCACCAAAAACTTTTAGCAGTTAAATTTAATTTAAATTAATTCTAAATTTATTATAATTTTAATTCTTATTTTATTTATTAATTAACTTAATTTCAAAAATTTCGTTAGTGAAATTACGGGTACGGGGTCTTTAGAGCCACAAGCAGGGAACTTGGACCTATGAGAAATTTTCGGGAACTTGGAGCCGCGAGCAATGGGAACTTGGAGCCTTTAAGAAAAATTTGTTTGAGGTTCGATTTAGGTTTCGCTTAGGCTTAGGTAAAAGTTTTGGCGATTTTTATTTTCGGCTCTAAGTTCCCTACTTACGGCTCCAAGTTGCCCACTTACGGCTCAAAGTTCCTTATTTTTGGCTCCAAGTTCCAGCTCCAAGTTCCCAAGGCTCCATCGACCCTAAATCAACTTACGTTAGTTAAAAGTCAAGATCTCATATTTTAATAAATAAAATACCATTTAAAATTAAACAGTATGTAAAACCTAAAATCTCTTTTTAATTAGCTTAATTTTAAAGATAAATAAATTTGTTACAATTCGAAATTTGTTTTTAGTAGTTTTTTGAAGATAGATATTTTGTTTACAACCGATATACTTTTAGAAAATTTCCTATAGCAGAAGATGATCCATTTTCTAATCCGGGCATAAGAGTAAAAATTGCCAAGCGAAATAGAAAGCTAGTTCCAGGTATGTGTGTATGTTTTAATGTAAAAAATTTTGGTGTCTGTTAAATTTTTGTTTTTAAAGTTTTGCGGTATTAAATATCTTGATAAAGTTTTTACGGATCAAAAAATTACTATATTTTGGAAAGCTTAAAACACCCTAGTTTTTTAATAATCGGATTCCCAGGTAAAAAATAACTAAACACAAACCCGTTCAATAAAAAGATTCCATTTTTATAGCAGAATACCACAGTCGCGCTGGATTATTCGCGTTTATTGTGCAAACGAATACTATACATCACAATAAAATCACACAAAATGTTTTATCACTGTATAGCTTGCCTCAGTTTGCAAGAGCAACGGTCTACTACTACGCCATTATTTCCATAGGCTATCCTAATTTTTTTAAACTTAAAATATTAGTCAACGATTGATTTTACCGCGATAAGCTTCTAAATATTTTATTCCGAAATACAAAAAATATGTGCAAAAAAGTCACTTAAAACTTACTAACACCAAATTCATACATATTCATACGCCGAAACACAGTTTTTGGTTTTTATTTTTCTCATTTTTTAAGTAAAAAAAACGAAACATAAGAATGCGGAACAGCGCCGCGCCATGTTAAACTCTGCATTGCGTTCCGGTCTGGTTATTTTGTCGATACTTTACGCGAGACAACTAAGATTGTAGGTCCTAAACGCGATAATTATCGGAGAGCAATACATATAAAACTGAGCTTAAGCAAATATGGCTAAATCGCAGTGGTGCTCCCGCGTCATCAAGGATTGCAATTATTTTTTTTTAATAAAAAAATTGAAGAAAAATGTGATGAACATAAATCACAATTTTTTCCAGATTCTCTGATTATAGTTGGCGCGGTACCGCAGGGTTAATTCGACGCGTGAACAATGAAAGGATATTGATTTTAAAATAATGGGCGTTAGAATTCTAATAATAAATAGAAGAAGATGAACATAAATAACAAACATTTTCCCAACGTTCTCTATGGTTGAATTATATCTGGCTGACGCTGAAAATTAGAATGCAGACATGAGGGGACCAATTAAAATTGTGCGGTAATGACGTTTTTAAAAAAAACAAATAGGAACGCTCAATTTTTTTTAAATTCCGCCTTTTCACAAAATATACAAAAATTAACCAACTTTAGCCCTTAAAAATTTGCACTTAGGTTACTAATTAAGTAATTTGATAAATAATTATTAAAATACAGTTTTTAATCCTTGTTAATAATCCGCTTCAGTGAAAAATTTTGAATGTTTTTGTTGTTAAATAGTCGATTCAATACTATAAATGTCGCGGTCAGCTAGATTTTATTTGCCTATAATTATAGTGTGCACGCTGCTTTAGGGCTTAACCGCCGCTTCTTCTTCTGCTTTTTTTGTGCGGTGTCTATCAGGGGCTGATCATTGTCTGCTCTATATAATCCTTATTGTTGCCGAAATGCTGTTATTGTGCGGTTGACAGTTTTTATTTGTCTATTTTTCAATTTTTTAGTTTGATCAATAAATAACAAGGAACTCCATAAAAAATGCTTCCTAAGAAAGTTGCGTAATTCCTTCTTCTTTCCAATGGGCCCATGTTTATTTTTGATCAACCAGTAACGAATGAGAATTATCGTGTTTAAGGATTGAGCGGAAGAGGAAGAGGAAGAGGAAAAAGAAGTGGAAAAGAAAGAGGAAGAGGAAGAGGAAAAGGAAAAGGAAGAGGAAGAGGAAGAAGAAGAAGAAGAAGAAGAAGAAGAAGAGGAAGAAGGTTCTGAATTTTAAAATTTACCCACGTTCTTTAATAACGATTGGCACGGTGCCGCGGGGCTAAATCGCCCTGTGGCGCCACCGCGCCACCCATGATAGAATATTTTGATAACACCACTGTCTTGTTTGTTTAATTATGTTAAAAATTATAAGTACGTGAAATAGAATTTTTCACAGTGCTTTCTGGTTTTGTTTCACAAGAGTTTTATACTCTTAAATTAAAACTTTTATCCCTTGGATATTCAGCCGTCTAAACCGTCCTGACATGACCCGTTGCTGTTGTTTTGCCCCTTGACCTCATTCAGGGTCTTTATTTAGCCATAGCTCCCATTTCAGGAGACTACGCCAATCGCTGTGCTTACACCATTCGATTTTCCTAAATCCATGCTATAAATAAGCAAATTTTAAAAATTGATTAAACTAACCAAGTGTTTTCACAAACGTTTTATTGTGAGTACTCAAACTAAATCTTACAAATACTGGTGCTCAATGCATCCTTATATCCCCATATAAAAAAACTGGGCAATCATTCAGACAAAAACAATCAATAAATAACATAGGATTATATATTATTATAAATTATAAAAAACGTTGGGATCGCAGACCGGTTATGTGCACGCTGTTATAGCAAAAATATATAATAACAAAAATAAAACACTTAGAACAAACTGCTTAATAACAAAGGTCCCATTTAAACAGGACCTGGGGCCTATTTCATAAAAATTGCTTGTAATTAATTTACAGGTGTAAATTAATAAATGCATATTTTTCTTTTGTATTTTTAATTAAAAAGTATATTAATGAAATTGCGTTTAGAATTTAAAAAATTACATGTCTGTAAATTCCATAAAATCCACAGTAAGGTACTTATTTTTTAATTAATAAAATAAGAAGAAATTAAATGCGTTTATTAATTTACAATTAAAGAAATCTTTATGAAATAGGCCCCTGGCCTGGTACTCATCAATATTTGCCGTTTGGATGAATAATTTTGTTAAATCTCAAATAAATTGAAAACTAATGTATTTTGTTAAATGAAAACATAAAAACTGAAAGTCTCAAAAAAGCTTTATACAAATTGCGAAAAAAATTTAGATGTACTTGATTGGTAAAAATGACAAAAACAACTTAATTCTACCGTATTTTGCTGT
This sequence comes from Microlaimidae sp. YZB2_3, assembly GCA_030248175.1. Classification (NCBI taxonomy): domain Eukaryota; kingdom Metazoa; phylum Nematoda; class Chromadorea; order Desmodorida; family Microlaimidae; species Microlaimidae sp. YZB2_3. The sequence continues at coordinate 12,040 of JASAMX010019578.1, read as the reverse complement.
AAAAATAAACAAGCACTAAAAACCAAATTTTATTATTCAGCACAAACGCTCATTAAAATCCAGTCGGTTTGTAAAATTCAATTGAAAAATTACAAATGAAAACATGTTTAGTAGTCAATTCAAGGATAAAAGTTTAAATTTTTCGCTTTGAAAAGCGAAAAAAAATTAAATTAAATTTTGTGTGTGATTATTTTTGCATCAAAATACGGTAAAATTAAAAAGCTTTTGTCGTTTTAGGACATCAAATCAATCTAATAATTTTGTGCAATTTTTGTTTTGCGCAAATTGCGCAAAGTTTTTTTAACTCTATTAGTTTTTACGTTTTCTTTTATCAAAATACATTCGTTTTTGATTTATTTGAGAATTAACAAAGTTTTTTATGCTTTCAAAAATTCGAATGGCAAATGTTGATGAGTACCAGACCTGGTCCCATTTAAATAGAACCTTTTATTGTTTGGTCCGCATTTAAACTGGATTTGGACGTGCTGTTTGAGCCACAAGTTTGATTTTACAACATTTTTATGCTCTTACTTTTAGGACTGTCCCAAAAAGTTTCCGTGCCCCAAACCAGTGGACTGGGTGATCTCTTCAAATTTTAGCTTTAGACACAGCCCCTCTAAGTATAATCATAATCATTTTAAAGCCCTGTAAGTGCTGATTTTAAAATACAAAACTTTTGTTCTAAAATGTAGGGTAATTAAAATAAAGACCACTTTGTACCCCCTTAATTTTAATTTATAATTTATAATTCGTGCTTTATTGTTTTAAAAGCTCAAGGTTGGTTTAAAAAACATTACTTTTAGGCTATTTTTTATAAATACCCGGTTACATACATCCAAACACGTGTTTTTTTTAAACAAAATTTTAAAAAAATGATGGTTTTGTCAATTTAAGTATGGTGTTTATAGTCATATCAACGACCTTAACACACTGACTTCAAATTATATAGTTTATTAAATTTTGTATTGTGGTTACCCATTTCTTCACTCATCTATGTATCTCTTTTAACTGTTTGAAGATCATTTTGTTTTAACACCGTCATGTTTATACTCACATGGAAGCTTTTAAAGGTCAAAAATATCATTTTTGAATCAATTTACCCAATGGATACCATTTTTAAAGCCAACAAGGTACTCCTCAAAATTTGTGAAGATGATTTTTAATATTAAACCAAATATCATTTATTTTTATACCCATATAATTAAAGCTCTCGCGCGGCACGCTGATGTCAAAATTATCCATTTTAGTTATCTGCCGCAAGTCATCGGACAAGGCTAATTTATTCCTATCACCATGACTTTTGAAGCGAATCAGAAGACTATCTGTCTTTTACTACAACCTATAATCTCGGATGGTCTCAACGTCTGCAAAATAATTGTTTTGAATATGAACTTCCTACTAAAACCAAAAATATATAATAAAGGAAAAATGAGACACTTAGAACTGCTTGTAAAAAAAGGTCCCATTTAAATGGGACCTGGTCCCATTTAAATGGGACCTTTTGATTTTGGTCCCATTTAAATGGGATCCCATTTAAATAAGTCCCATTTAAATGGGATCCCATTTAAATGGGACCTATTTAAATGGGATCCCATTTAAATGGGGTCCCATTTAAATGGGACCTATTTAAATGGGATCCCATTTAAATGGAATCCCATTTAAATGGGACCTATTTAAATGGGATCCCATTTAAATGGGACTTATGAATAAAAAAAATTACAACAATTTTTTTAATAAATAAATACGCATCATTTTAAATTTTTTATCTGTGTGGCGGTCTGACGTGCGTAATTAAAAAATTAAAAAAAAATTATTAACGCATCATTTTTAATTGTTTTCGCGTGAGCGGCGGTCGGATATGCCACACATACACACAGAGACACACAAATGCTTTTAGCTACGTTATTAATTAAAAAACCTTGAATAAAAAAATTTTCTCTGGAATATATTTAAAATCAAATCACAAAATTTGCCAAACAGTTTAAAAAATCTACAAATTAATATGTTATTTATTCTGTATATTTTCTTGGTTTTTTTATTTTTCAAACAGTTCTTATGGCTTATTGAGTTCGGCTACAGAAAAATAAATATCAAGTGCTTTAAAATAATATTCATAAACTAAAATAAAAATAATGTTTATTAAAAAAAGCAATAGAAAATCATAAGCATGCAAAGCAAAAAAAAAACGAGAATAATCTTTTATTTATTATTTTTTATAGAACTATAGGCACCTTGCACTGAAACGCAGTTTATACATGAAGTATGCAATATACATAAGTGTCACTATAATGGATAATTACCGTACTCCTACTTATCTTTTCGTAGTATGCAGAGCAACCGATAGAAAGCGCGCGAAATTACCGTATCTCCTACTTATCTTTTTGTAGTATGCAGATCAACCGATAGAAAGCGCGCGAAATTTCGATCGGTTGATCTGCATACTACAAAAAATAAGTAGGAGTACGGTAATTATCCATTATGGCGACGCTTATGTATATTGCATACTTCATGTATAAACCGAGTTCCAGTGCAAGGTGTCTATAGAAGCAGCTTTGAACAAGAACGAACTTCAATTGTGTGCACCTAATAGTTTAAATTAAAAATTTAGATACTAAGGTAGTTGCTGTAACAATTTATTTATTAGGATTTATTTTTTTACAAAGAAAATCAATTTATATTGTTTACATAGCAAGGTGATTAATTAAAATTAAGATTTTAAAATTTAAAAATATTAGCAAGCCTTTATCGAAAATCACAATATGCACTATTCATAAAAGAATAAAAATAAAAAAAATCGTTTTTTTTTCAATTTCACGTCATTTTTCTTTGTTTCAGTTAAATTTATATTCAGTTTGGGACCTTTTACGTTTTAATTTTCTAACTTAGAAACAAACACACAAACTTAGAAATTAAATAGTAAAAAGCTTCCATGTTAAAAATCATATATAACTAGCCATGATAAATGCTCTATGAATAGAGCATAAAAAATTGGCACGTTTTTCAGTTACCAATCACTCCGAATTTCAATTACCAAACTACCAAATTGTTTATTTGGTTCTCCAAAGTAAAATATCAAGACTGTTATGGTCAAAATGATTATTATTATTCATTATGATTATATCATTATTGTTATTATTATGATTATTATGATGATTATTAGTGTATTGGAAATTAGTGTTATTTCAAATTTCTTTAATAGTCTGTTATATTTTGATCCAAAACTCAACAGTAAATTGTTTACGCCTGATAATATTTCCTTGTCTTAAAAACTACATACTAAATGAAAGTAAAATGTTGTTTTGTATATAATTAAAATTCCTTCTTAATATTTTACGTATACTCCGAAACTGTTAATCAATGAATTTATATGTTTAATAAACCAAACTAAAGTTTAAAAAATAATGTCAAAGAAGAAAAACTGTTTTTTCATAGTTTAGGAATTCGATTGTTTTAAAAAACCGAACATTAATTGCAAACTGTTTTTTTGATTTTAAGAAAAATTGCGGATTTTCTTAAGAAATATTTTTTAAATAATAAAGCGCGGAACATAACTTTTAATTTTTCTATTCTATTTTTTAATACTTCTTTCGACACTCAGGAGTAAGATTAACATTGGCAATAAGGTGATTATTAAAATCTTAAGTTTTTTTAAGGGGCTGGGTCTATTTAAATGATATTTTTACAGTAAACAAAACAGTATTCACAGAAAAACTAAAAAGAACCTTTTTCACGAAACTAGATCACAATATGTTTCAATATTCGTCAGCTATAAAATAGGGTTGTATTAAGAAAACAATATAATTACTTTTTATGAAAAATTTAAATTTAAAAAACCATTTAAATATCAGTGCTAATATAATTTTTAAAAATTAAATAGAACGCTGATTTTTTTTCAAATTTTAGTGTATTCACAAAATATAAGTCATTAAAAATATTGAAGTTAAAGTTTGCTGAAAATGATTTAAAGAAAAATTTAAAAAAAGTATGTGTGTGTGTGTGTGTGTGTGTGTGTGTGTGTGTGTGTGTGTGGCATATCCGATCGCCGCTCACGCGAAAACAATTAAAAATGATGCGTTAATAAATTTTTTTTTGTTTTTTAATTACGCACGTCAGACCGCCGCTCAAATAAAAAACAATATAAAATGATGCGTATTTATTAATAAAAAAAATTGTTGTAATTTTTTTTATTCATAGGTCCCATTTAAATGGGATCCCATTTAAATAGGTCTCATTTAATGTGGATCCCATTTAAATAGGTCCCATTTAAATGGGATCCCATTTAAATGGGATCCCATTTAAATGGGATCCCATTTAAATAGGTCCTATTTAAATGGCATCCCATTTAAATGGGATCCCATTTAAATAGGTCCCATTTAAATGGGATCCCATTTAAATGGGATCCCAATTAAATAGGTCCCATTTAAATGGGATCCCATTTAAATGGGATCCCATTTAAATTGGATCCCATTTAAATAAGTCCTATTTAAATGGGACCTACTTAAATGGGATCCCATTTAAATGGGATCCCATTTAAATGGGACTTATTTAAATGGGATCCCATTTAAATGGGATCAAAATCAAAAGGTCCCATTTAAATGGGACCAGGTCCCATTTAAATGGGATCAGGGCGCGCATTCTTGAGCGCGGTTAAAATTTACCCCGGGTTAACTTTTTTTTACATGCTTAAGGATGCGAGTGAAAAATCAATTTTACCTAGGTAAAAGTCGGGTTAAATTTTTTCTATTGTTTTAAGAATAAGAATTTATCCAACTCCAGAGTGGTTAAATATTTTCTTCCATAGGATTAATTTAATAAAAAATAAAATACTCTCATTGATTAAATTTTTTATTTTGCGTGAGGTGGTTTTGCGGCGCCAGAGGCAGGGAGAAAAGAAAATTCATTGCATTCATTTTCTTTCCCACATGCGGTAGTGGTTTAGAGAAGGGAGGGTAAGTGAAGGGGAAACAAGTTTTCATTTTGCGGGAGGTGGTTTCCCGCGCTGGAGGCAGGGAGAAAAAACATCACATTCATTTCCTTTCCTACATGCCGCAGCGGTTTAGAGAAGGGAGGGGGGTGAAGAAGGAAGCATAATTGCCTGTTGTTTAAAAAAGTTATAGTGGTGGCGTTTTACAGGACAGAATGCCCCTCTTCGAATTTTATTTTTTTTTTTGTATTTAAAGAAAATTTAACATATATATACTACGTTGAGAAAATATAATAAATAATTTAAATGGAGTTTTTTTTATTTTAACCACTTTATTTAAATTTCTGGAAAATTAAGGCACAATTAATACAAATATATATCTTAAACTTCGAAATAAGTAATATTAGTTTTTTTTATTTTTATTGGAATGGATTTAACGGGGTAAACAGTTGGTGTTCCGTCAGAATGAGACCCCAGGTCCCATTTAAATGGGACCTTTTTTTACAAGCAGTTTGTTCTAAGTGTCTCATTTTTCTTTATTATATATTTTTGCTAAAACTCTTAATTGCTCAAATTTAGCTGCATTCAGACAAGGTATTAGACTTTTGAAAATTGTGAAAACAGATTTGTATGAACTTTAAAAACAACTATTTATGGTCGCATGCGTGATTGTAACTTTTTGTATGATTTATTTGGATATTCCTTTCTACAATGTGAATTAATTTTTTCTTATAAAATTTTATTTTAATTTTATAGTTTTGTAATTTTTTTTGCGATTCTTGAAATTATTTATCCAATTTTGTTTTAGCGTGCCAATCGTTTATTTTCTTTAGGACTCGTGAATCCTAGTAGGACATAAGTGGTTGGTGAACTGACTTTTTGGTTTAATGTATTTTATTTATCTTTTTACTAGTCTTTTGTTTCTTGGTACATACAAAATCGGTCAAATGTGTCTATTGCTTAGGTCCTTGTCTTCAAAAAAATAAAAAAACAATACAAAACATTATAATACTATATCTTTACAAAAGTTTAATAACTTTATTTATTTTACATAAAGCAAAATAGGCAAGGTCGATGTTACTCAGCACTAATTGTGCAACAAAATATCACATAAAATAATATTAACAAGCCATATTGTGACATTAACACTCAATCTAGTGACATTTAGTATGGAATTCGTAAGATCTCCCACTGCGCCTACCACAAACCTCAACATAATATACCCCCAAAATTTCTAAGGGTACACTTAGGGTTTAAAAAAGGGTAACCATTTGGTAAATAGTAGTGATGGACAGCTTCTGGTTCCGAATTTTCCAGAAAAATTTGGAAATCTAGTTCCGGTTTTTGTTCTGGATTTCTGGAAAATTCAATACTGATTCTGGTTCTGGTTCTGGTGTTTTGGGGGTTCCGCATTTTTATAGGCAGTTCCAGTTCCGAGTTCCGAATGTTTCAGGCAAAATTTAGATATCCAGTTCCCGTGCCTGTTTTGGTTTATTGGAAAATCCCAGCTGTGGTTCTGGTACCGGTTCTGGTGTTCCGGGGGTTCTGCAGTTATGCCCATCACTAGTAAAAAAGAACTATAACTCATATTTCTAGCATCATCGGTAATACGGTATTTACTTAAAACTTCAAAAAAGACCCCCAAAAAATTTTGAAGAAGAGGGGTACTTAGTAGGTTTAAAAAATGATAACCATTAAATTGAATTATAAATTAATTTATAATTTAATTATATTTTAAAAATTAATATTGTTGACATTAGTATAATAACATCCTTTATATGAGTACAAACATGACGGTATTACAATAAAACCACTCTCTAAGAATTTTATGGGATACATTGATTGATGCGAAAAATGAGTAACCACAAAATCTACTGTAAAAAATAAAGTTTAATAAATTATATATTTTTGAAGTCATTGTGTTTAGAGTTTTCATATGAATATAAATTTAACGTTTAAGGTAGAACTTCACAGTTTTGACCACTTGGACTACAAGTCGCATATCATTATAAATATTAATTTTTGGCCCATAAAAGCGGGGTGCTATAAAAAGTTAAGAATCTATGCTATCCAGTGGTTATAAAAACATCACCGAAAAAATCGTCCAGTTCGCGACAGATGTCCATGGATTCTGCCTCTGAAAACCACAATAAGGTCTTTTAAAAAAAATTGATTTGTTATTTTTGGGCGAAATTTTATAATAAATTAGAGTAATGTAGGGGTGGTTTAGAGGTGGTTTGGTTTGGTGGTTAAACTTTTAGAGGTGGTTTGGGCTCAAAATGATCTCAGGATTTTTTTAAATTGCAAAAAAGTATTTTTTTTACAAAAATATATAGTAAAAAAAAATTTTGAAGTCCTTTTTTAATCGTTTATAATGAAAAAAAATGGTAAAAGCCTATATCTAACTATTTCCAAACTTTTGTTTAAAAATAACAAATCATTTTTTTTTAATTTCGTTTAATTTTTTTTAATTGACGCCGAGAAACTACATTTTGAACCATTCCTTTAAAAGGTGCTTTTAATTGAACCCAGTAGCCGAGTGGTTAGTATGTCGCGCTCGGATCCTCCGATCCAAGGGTTTGGGTAGTCGCTCGACCATATTTTTAATGCCAAAAAAAATTTTTTTTTAATTTTTTTATTTTTTAGCTTTTTAATTTAAAAAAAATTTTATTATTTAAGATACGCTAAATAAAAAATAAAAAAATAGAATTTTTTTGGTAATAAACTTTATTAATGTTTTGTATTTTTGACATGTATTTTATTGATGTTATTTGATGATTGTGGACGATAACGTTTTTGTTACAGAAAAATGAATGAAAAAATTGAATCAGCAGGTCAAACTACATATAGTAAAATGTATTCAAAAAAATCTGTCGTCAAAAAAAAACTGTAAAGTTCTACCTTAAAATAAAAAATTGACAACATTTCCATTTGTTTTGTATTTAGGACCTCCAAACCATCGTACGTAGCCGGATAACCATAAAAAAATTAACCTAAAACTAATATTAAATCTGTACGCACAAAGCTTTTAAACAAATATAAAGTCTACTTATAATTAACAAATAAAAAATGCATCCCTCACTATTTTTTAGGTACAAAGGAGTCTGTATTTTGATTACCACACATTTTAGAGCAAAGTTTTTTTCTAGTTGAAAGTCACCTAGTGCCTTTGGGTGGGAACGGGGCTCAAAAAACTGAGGCCCCTAAAAACCGAGAGCAACTTTTCTATAGTTTTTTTATAACGTAAACAAGCTATTAGTGTAGTACAATTGCATTATTTCAGCTATATGAAAACGTCCTGGGTTGTTTTGCTTTAATTGTATTCAGGATTTATTTGTTTGTTATAATTTATTATAATTGTTGTTGTTAGCGCACCAATCCTATTTTTTTGGAGTTTAATTTTATTTTCGTGTTTCTTGTAAATTTTTTTGCAATTTTGTAGAATAGTTTTGAAATATATTTAATTATTTTTTAATGGTTTTCTAATGTTCTAATAATAAACAATAATGTTTACTTTCTGTGATCCACTAGGTTTTTAATCATATAACGTTGTTTATGTATGTGAATACCACCTATTTACCTAACTTTATTATTGAACGCGCCCTCTCCTATACTTTGAGTACAGATGGGTTTTTAGGAGCCTCAGTTTGTAGGGGCCTTGTTTTTTCGATTCGCACAATTCCTTAGGGTACAAACATTTTGGGACCATCAAAAATGTCTAAAAAAGAGCATTAAAAAACGTCACTACTAGAGCATAAAAAATGTCCCTAAATCTCTGCGGGTCTGAAACCTGTGGCCCAAACAGTTTTTGAGCGCTTTTAAAATCAAGAATTTTGGGCCCTGCAACACAAACAAAAATTGAAAAAATTGTAAAATCGACCAGTTTAGATCCATTGAGTTCAAAAAAACTCTACAGTGACCAAACGGGGGTTTGTATTCCAGTAAAAGCCGCACAAAGTTTGTATACAAAGTTTGTATATGTGTTAAGCAGAATATTAAGATTTTGAAATTGAAAAGCTCTAAATATTAGAGACATGAGTATAGTCACGGTAATATGTATATATATATATTTATATATATATATAACACATCATCTGTTCTATATATATATATATATATAGAACAGATGATGTGTTTTTGCCCCTACTCTATTCTAAAGAGCAACTCAACCTCTTTATATATATATATATATATATATATATATATGAAGACCTTATTTCTAAATTGAACTCCAGAACAGATGATGTGTTTTTGCCCCTACTCTATTCTAAAGAGCAACTCAACCTTTTTTTGCAAACAGTGAGAAAAAATCACAAGCGTTTTAAACGTCTGTTTGCGGGCTCCCATATGAGACAACGGAGATGTAGTACTCTGTTGCGCCTGCCAACGCATTTCCAAATACCTAACTCCAAATTCATCTTATCGTTCCCTAGCAACAACCGATTATATTTTTTAGAACTAACTTGGTAGCTTACAAAATTTTATTGTTAAATAACTACAAGTTATTTTATAGTATTTTTCTAAACAATAATAAAAGAAACGCATAATAAAACAAATTATCTGTGGCTCATACAGTTATTTTGAGATAAAACAAAGAAAACAACTGTTATTTGCAAATTTTAAAGTATCTTATATACTTTTAAATATAAGTTTTTCACATTTTATAGCTTAAAAAGTAATCAATCTTTTAAATAGTGTTATCATTACGATTGTTATTGATGTATAAAAAAATATTCAAGACGTGTAATTAAACATTTGACATAGCTTTTGGTTATTTTTAAGGTGCATTAATTTTTTTATATTAAAAAAACGCAAGCTATTACGATTGTAGCTCAAATTTTGGCGGTTTGCAAAAAAATAAAGCATATTTTGTCTATAGGCAAATAAAATCTAGCTGACCTCAATAATTGCAGTTTGAATCGACTATTTAACATTTAAATTTAATTTAACCATTCAAATATTTTAACAAAAGCGGTTTATTATTAAGGATCAAAACCCATTTTTGTGTATACTTTGTGAAAAAGTGGAATTCAAAAAATCGCGTGTTTTTGATTTTTTTTTTAAATGTCATAACCGCATAATTTTAATTGGTCCTTTCATTTCTTTAAATTTATCATAATAATACAAGGTCAGCCAGATATAATATTCAACCATAATGCTGTTTCCACTATTCAATATCTTGCTGCAGAGCTCCAGAAAAATTATAATAAATAGCAATAATAAACTAAAAAACTATAAAACATCCATGCAAACAAACGAAGTAAAAACGATAACTTTAATAATTGTAAAAAAATTATTTTTTATATTTATATGCAGATTTATATGAATGGTTGATAATCTAGGGTTTCCGCGTTTTAATTACCTAGCAGAATACAAACAAAGATTTTAACGTGCGTAAATTATTTACTGTTATATAAATGCTTAAAACACGCTTTTTTAGATATATTGGTTTTGGATGAAGTATTAAGCTGTATTTACGAAAGTGGTGCGGCCACGCCGCGTGGTGACCACGCCGTTGCCACGTTGGTTTTGTGAATACGGTTATTTAGTTTGTTTTTTCAAATACACCAGACTAAAAAAATAAACTGGAAATAAAAAAAAATAATTGGATTTATTTTTTAATCTATATTTCTGTTTTCTTTTAACTTTAAAAAATGTTTTTTAGTAAATTTAAACTTTTTTGCCATGAAATGTTCGTCCTATTTAGTGTTTGCGTTTGAATAATAAAAATAACATTAAGTATCAGTATCAATTTAATTTAACTATATTATCGTAATAAAATTCCTAAAAAAATTAACTTTTGGGTTTATCCACAAATTTTGAGTTTAAAACTAATAAACCCATAGGATTTTTTTCGTCTTGCTCCCAAAAACTTCATCACAGTTTTTATCCAACTATTATGAACTTTAAAAAAAGCTTTTATTTCAAAATTTAATAGAATAATTAAAAAACAATTTATTTGACCATTTTTTAATCGTGTAATTTTTTTAAATTTAATTGCTTCTATTTTGCAAAAAGTTTTTTTTTTGTTTCTTTTTGTGACAATTTTTTCGATACATTTTTTTCGCATGTAATTTTTTTTTAATTTAGATGTTTGTATTTTGCAAAAAGCTTTTTCCGTAAAAAATATAAATTGCCCCTCCAATATTCCACAATATATTCCTGTGACAAATTTCTCTTGTGAACCCACCCAAATATCACCAAGGTTTTCTACCTCTCCTGACTTGGGATTTTCGACTTGGTAGATGGATATGAGAAAGTGTGTTTAAAGGCGAACTCCTGCTGAGATAAGGAGGCACAATACTGGCTGTTCTTTTCAGCGGCTTGGCGGTGTTTTGTTTATTGCATAATTATAACAATATCATCATAATTCCACTCATAAATAGACACATTTTGCGTGTGAAACCAAGTAATTGAAAGGAGTTGACATTTGGAAAAATATTTAAAGAAATTATTTGACTGAAATAATAAAAAAATAGACAAAAAAGTAACATAATATTTAAAAAAAAGAAGTTTGATAATCGTTTTCGCATGAAATTAATATAAAGTTACATTTTGACAAATATTAAACAAATTTAAACATTACGATTTTGAAAAAAACGCCAAAAACTCTTTACTTTCAGTTATTACCGTAGGAATTCTAGCAGCTTTTTAATCTTTAAATTTTGTACTTTAAAATTCTCATACATTTTTACGCTCGCCGGATTTTTTAACGCTAATTTTTTTTCTATAAAATTTCATTCGTAAATAGGCATTATACATTTTTTGTGGAAAACACGAATCGACGTTTGTGGAAACTTGCCATCTGCAGGAAACTCCTTGACAAAAGATCGAAATTTGCCCTTTTACGCAAGCTACGAATTCAAGGCTTCAATAAATCTTCAATAACCAATTTAACTCAATTTTAAATAGTTTATTTCCATAATATTTCAGCTCAAACACCCTTTTACCCTTTGAGATTCATACCACTGCAAATCCGCTAAAGGAATTCTGCGCCATCGCTGCTCAATGTTAGTTCTGCGTCCGGACCGGCCCGCTTACTGTCGAGACGCCAAGTTTAACACAGTGCAGGACTGACGCGGAATACCTTCTGCGGATTGTCAGCGGTATTCGGAC
>JASAMX010019577.1:0-55161 GCA_030248175.1 Microlaimidae sp. YZB2_3 | reverse complement strand
CACACACACGTGTTTGCATAAGTCGCTTAAAAACCATCGGTTTCCGTTTTAAACATAATAGCAGTTTAATACGCAATGAAAAGGTAAAAAAAATCTTCAAAATCAGATCATTTTAAGAGCACATCAAAGTTTTTAAAAATAACGAGAGAACAAACATAAAAAAATCACAAGTGATAATCACATTAGAATAATTTTAAACTCTGAAATCGGTTGTGAAAATGTTATGTTTAAATATAATGAAAAACAGGAAAACGGAAAGGTCGTCTAATAACAAACGCTGTCCTCCATAGAATCTAATGGGTACAGTATATGAGTGTACCAATGAATGAAAAACCTCATGACACATGAAAGACAAAGCACATGACATACGTCGTCTAAAGTGGCCCAAAGATCAAACCTAAAAATTAAATTTTGAGTAATCTAGGAGCGTTTTTTACCAATTGTAAGAGAAAAACATGTTTAAACTTTGTCTTCCGGTCGAAAACTGAAATCTTAAAAAAAATTCTTTATAAATACTGTTGTACCATGATATTTAAAAACAGAAAAAAACGGTAGGTTCTTTCATCTAAATTTTAAGAAGGTCGAAATTAACGGAATCCTAATATTCACAGTTAGTTAAATGAATTGTAAAGTAATTTTGAAGAAAATAGCAAAACATGAAGATTATTAATTTTGAGCCTAAATAGAAGCTAATTTAAGGTTATATAGTGCTTCGTTCTAAATTTGATGCAGTTTAAACACAAAACAAAAATTAAAAAAATCGAAAATAGTTCACTTTTTGTATGAAATGTTGATAATGCGGAATAACAAAAATAAAAAACTTTTGCAAAAACACTTTTTCAACATTCATCCAGTTACTTTTATGCTAGCTCTTTTGTGTTTTAAAAATAAGCATATTTTCTAACACACTAAATTGGTGGCCAAAATTAAGGCCTGGCCAAAATTAAGTCAGATACCCTACATATCGTCATAAAAACAAACAAAAAAATCAATATAGATTTAAAAGGTTGAGTAACAACGTATAAATATTACCAGAAATATTACAAAAATGTTTGGACAGTTACCACGGATCGCTGGAGGAAAACAACCCATACAACGAATAAATCAAAGTCGAAACGATCGCATATATCGCTTTCTAGGCTAATTAAATATAAATTGGTCGTTTGTGGCTGAGGTCGCGAAAAAAATGGTAGAATACTACCGTGACAGCGAACGGTCTTGGTTTGATGATTTGATACGCATAAAGCGTAACTTTCCTTAATAATCAGTAAAAAAATTGAAAATACTAACAATTTAAACATTTTGAAATAAATTAGTGTGTAAAGATAAAGCTGTGTTCGTGTAAACTGTAAGACAACGGTCTGCAAAAAAAATCGATAAAATTGTACCAACAGATGTGAATGAACTCTTTGTGAAAAAAAAGCGTTTTCGCTTTTGTATTTTTGCTGGAAACATCCCTCGTCTTAATACGTGTAATTTAAACCCGTAGGTTAAAACCCAAGGGACTATATATTTTATAAAGCCGCGGGTCCTAACCACTACGCTATACTGAGGGACATAATATTGTTTTAAAAACTTGTATATATATACGTCCGAAAAAAATTTTTATTATATATTTTTATTTATTAAAAAGAAATAACATAAAATAAAAATACCAAAATGATTACCCTATTACAGAATAAAAATAAGTTTTATATAGACTTGCATAAATGTTACAGAAGCAACCTATAAGCTACTTTGTAACCATCAATACAAAAGAATATTTTAACAAAAGAACAAAGAGACTATTGTACTATAAATCCAAACACATTGCATTAGAAGGTTGAAAGTTGAAAAGTTTATTTTTTAGCAATACAAACCACAAAATAAATACATAAATTAGTAAAATTATATCACACAAGGATTACCAGGTATCAATATTATACGTACAAATACAATAAAAAATAAAAAAAAATTAAATTATTAAACACAATACATAGACAAAATAGGTAGGGAGACACCTTTAAAAAAATGTTTTACAAGAGAGTATTTTGTTGAAATTAAAATGTATTTTGTCACAAAATAAGATTTGTCATAATAAAACAGAAAAATATGGGCTGTGTGCGATCCAGTAGCAACACAGCTTTATTATTAGTGTATGAAAAAAAAATTAGATTGCTAAAAAAAATTGCTCAGAAGGCTGAGGCTTAGGCTTAGGCTTCAGCACTGATAATGAGCAATCACTTACTGAGTTTTGACAATTTATAACAAGTTCCTAAAGGTTTTAAGTGAATTGGTGGTAACCTGAGAGGCATTTAGAGAATTCCAACAGGGAATAGCTCGATAAGGAAAACAAAACTTTCTGGCATTAATTCTGCATTCCTCGATTTGTAGTTTAAAAGGATGACCTCGAGTGTTTTGGGTGTTAAAATTAAAAAAATCATTTGATTTGAGGCAAGATTTTCCATTAATTATTTTATATATTTCACACAGGTCAGTTTTAGTTCTTCTCACTGAAAGTTTTTCAAGTTTCAAAAAGGCTAATCTGTTTTCATAACTACAATAACCAAGACCACAGCATCTGAATAATCTTCTTGTGTAATATTTCTGAACACGCTACTTGACGAGAAAATTCCGCAATTGTAAAGGATACAATAGGATGATGATTATATTTATTAGCTCAAGGTTGTTCTCCTTTCCATCACCAAATCGTTATATTTTAAAACACCAAAAATAAAATAGTGAAATGGGAAACGATTATTGTCGGAATAACATCAAAAAAACTGAGTGGGCGCACTAATTCCAATATAATTTACAAATATTGGTCTATTGTACACAATACAATGGAACCTAGATATAATATACTAATACAAAGCTTATCGCGTCATAAAATTGAAATAATACAAAAGAAATTGAATAATGGTAATATAAAATTATACCAGTAAAAAAGAACACAAGGAAAACACGTGAATTTAGCCCATTAATATTTTGTGTATTAAAACCGAAAATTGTGACACAAATATCATAATTTTGTTATTAATATACGAGATTTAAAAGTAGGCTATCTAAAACAGCCGTTTCCTCCTTCGTGAAATTTATCTTATTTTGTATATAACTCTCACTCAATCGTCCGTCCTCATCCTTACAGTAATATAAAAGATTATCATATACCGAATCGCAAGTACCGTTGTTACCAAAAAACATAAAGTTATAAATATTGGTTAGGGTTGTTAGAAGTTTTGTTAAATTGTTTATAATCAAAATAGTTGTAAATGTATTGTCGTTCTTAATTACGGTAAATGTTTTGTATTGCAAAGTATAATCTCCGCAAAACTGAAAGGTTACTCTTTTTAAAACGCCGACACTTTCAACCTCACTGTTTTTACACAAGGATTTATGAAAATTGTTTTCCGAAGGCCGAAAAGCTAGATACATTAAACACAAAAATGAACTAAAAGAGACCACTAACGTACAAGAATTTGAAGTTAAAAGTTGATTATACATTGTAAAAACATATATTTCTGTTTGGTTCGTTTTTATATAATAAATTAAAGAAGAATCGTCAAAAAATGGCAAAGATATACTGTGGGTACTGTATGAAGCAGTTTTCTTCACAAAAAATATCGCTAGGCAAGTTTATTTCTTTTATTTTTCCGATTTTGTAATCGTGGACTGACGCGTATCGTTTTATAGACATACGCAACTGCTTCACAAACGGACGGATGTTCGAACGTACGAACCGGAATTCAATAAACAGTGCCCTTGGTGCTCCGTCGAATTTGAAAAACTAGCGCTTAGTGATGACAAAAAAGGAACGCATATTAAATTTTGCGGGTTTAATCCCATAAGATCTGAGAATTCTGGAAGTTTTGTATGCATCATATGTCGAAAAAGCTTTAGGAGACGAACTAACCTTAACCAACACGTAGAAAATCACAAAAATGTTTTAACGAATAAACACCATGCGATACCGATTCCCAGCACACAAAATATTGAGCTCCTGAGAGTTCGAAAAATAGAACCTAAAGCCTTGTATAATACCGATCGCGTTTCGTCAAGGGAAATAAAAAAAATTTAGAGGAAAAGAAAGTACCATCAGCTTCCTTCTTACTCCGTTAGGAAGACAGTTTTGCTTCCACGGTTATTTATTGGATATATTAGCGGTAATTATAGAAGATTTAATACAAAAATTAATCGATAACCACGCCTTAAGCGCTATTATTGTATTGGATTTGCTGGGCGAATTGGATTATCCCATCGTAAGTTCCAGATTTCAACCCCATAGTTTTGACTCTTCAGTTTTTTTTTGATCAAATAAGCTGCGTTGTTCAATCCAATCGAAAAATTGGTATCGAAAACAGTTTTTCCCTGCAAGTAAAAAGCTTCGGTGGATTAAAGGGAGGGTCTAGGAGAAGATCGTTGGAATCCATCGGTGATTACTTTACTATGACGAAGCGCGGTTTAGTTTCACCAACTCATTTTAAAAATTTTACGATAAAAAACTCATGTTTCTTTGTTTGCATAGCTCTAAGTCTGAATTTTTGCGCACAAAACTTAAAAAAAATAAAATCAACGATTCATTGGTATCGAAAAACGTTACCTCATAAATGCCTAGAGACATTATGGTCTTTATATCGAGAATGCTCCCATACCGCTGGAAGTGTCGTTTCTTTGCGAGACCTGCCTCGTATCGCCTCACATATACAAAAAAAATATCAGAAGGGTCTTACGGTTTTCCAGGTTTTAGATATTTCAAAAAAATCGGCTTGGAATCGCGTGTTTACTAATGGTGAAAATAACACGGATAATATTATACTTTTAAACTGGAAAAATCATTATTATCTGGTTATAAACAAAAAAATATGTTTTGGTAATCATACATTGTGTCGTACTTGTTGGTGTTTATTGGATCAGCGTTTCGTGGCAACGCACAAATGCGGTTTTAGAAAACGAAAGTGCTATTTGTGTAAGTCCAAGAATTGTACGGTTAAAAATTGTTTCAAAAGAATTAAATGCGACATATGCAACGTTTATTTTAAAGATAAAATATGTTTTGAAGAACATAAAAAAGTCCAAGGAAACAACGGGTGAAGTGCTTGTGTAACAAATGCCAGATGCTTTTGTTGTTTTAAAACTTGTAACAGAAATCAATTGTTGGATCCGGCAGATCATCACTGCAATCAACAAAAGTAAGATACTTTTTGTTAAAATATTACCATAGTTTTTATCATTTAAATTCATATTATAAATTACCAAATTTTATATCATTAAAATATTTTATTAGGTGTAAATATTGCTTGGAGTGGCACGAATCCGAAATGGAACATAAATGTTTTATCAGACCGCTTCAACCAGATGAGAACGAAATCGACCGCCGCTACATATTTATGGATATGGAATGCGTAATCCATCCAGAATCCGGAGAGCACACTCCTAATCTGGTTTGCTACGCAGTAACCTGTAGCCTTTGTATTAATCGGCTGACGGGAGAAGAGTTTCCCGAGTGCTGGGGACTACGCTATTGCTATCACCTGGATGGTAATCCCGTCCAAAAATTTTTGGATGAAGTAATATTCAATAAAGAGTTTAAAAATGCGATTTGCCTTATTCATAACGGAAGTAGGTAAGTCACTTTTTAGTTTTTTGAAATTTATAAAATGGTTTTTATCACTTTTTTTATTTAGATACGATGCCTTATTTCTACTTAAAGAAATTGTAGAGCGTGGGCATTTACCAAAAATTACCACCAAGGGAAATCAAATCATCGAAATGGTAACCGGTGCAAACGTCCGCATTCGTGATTCCTACTCCTTCCTTTTGAGACCCTTACGGAAACTACCGGATATATTTCTGCAAATACAAGCCGCCAAAGGTAAATCGTTAATAATTTATTTGAGTTTAATAGTATAAAATTGTGCGTTTTTTTTAGGTTTTTTTCCCGTATTTGGCTAATTATCACGACGTAGATATGGAACACGTATCTTTAGTACCACCCAAGCCGGAATTTTGCAGTTCTACTATGAGTTCCACCGTGAAAAAAGAATTTGACGCTTGGTACGATCAGAAATTGTGCGGCGGGGAGTATTGTCTCGAAAAAGAATTAATAAAATACGGTTTGGATGATGTAAAGGTAAGTTACTTTCTCTAAGGTATCCAATAATCTTATTTTATTTTCCATGATTTTTTTTTAGGTTTTATTTCAAGCGTGTAGTATTTTTCGAAAAGTGATGATGGAGCGAACGGACCTGTGCGTGTTTAGTGAAGCGATTACTATTCCTCAGTTCACGGCAAAACTTTTTTGAAAAAACTACCTAAAGCACAAAACGATTCAGCACGTCCCGGACACATTTTCTTCCGCCTTCCTTCATGAAAAACAAAGTAAGTTTGCCGTTCGATTTCTGGAATACCTGGCCTACCGCGAAAACGTAACGATCAAGACGGGCGCAAACAGTTTTCAAGAACCGCGGTTGGGAAACCTGCGTCTGGACGGACGCCTTCGGAATTCTAACATTTATTTCAAGGTACGTCGCTTTTTTATTCTTTTTTTATAATTAATTATTTGTATATCGTTGTTCTTAGATTTTGGGATGTTTATGGCACGGTTGTCCAAAGTGTTACCAAAATTCGCCAGAAGCTCCGCATCCTTACTACAAAACTCTTTCCTTCGATGACGTTTTAGCCAGAACGCTGCAAAAGAAGGAGGAAGTAAAACGTATGGGAGTGTTTTGCTTTTATTATTGGGAGTGCGAAATTAGAAAAATGTTGGAAGGAGATCCAGAAATGGAACAATTCTTTAAAAATCGAAGTTTTAAATCCATTCAAAACGCCCGAGAAGCCTATTACGGTAATCTTTTTATTTCTAATGTAAAATTTAAATTCAAAACTTGTTTTACACGGCGTTTTTTTTTAGGTGGAATAACAGAAACGAGTCGTTTATCTATCTCTTTAACCGATGAACAAATACAAAACGGATGGAGAATCGATTTGCTAGACGTAAGTTAAAAAAATAGGTAGGTTTTGTTTGTAACTTTTAAAGGATGTTTTCATTTAGATTACCAGTTTGTACAGCCGAGTAATGAGAGAACCCTACGAATATCCCATAGGAACTCTCCAAATCGTACCCGCCAGCGACATTCCTCAACCGTTGAAGATTAAACACCTGCGAGAACGATATTTTGGTATTTGCAAAGCGTTCGTTCTACCACCCAGGGATCTTTGGGTACCGATTCTACCCATGAAATTGGAAACTACGGGACACTTGCTATTCCCTCTATGCGCGATGGTAAGTCGGTAAGTTTTGTTTTTTCAATAATTTTTTTATTATGTAATTTTTTTTTACTTTTTAGTGCGCGACAGAACAAAAGATGTCAGAACGTTGTTCTCACTCCGAGAGGGAAGGAGGATGGATGGGTACATTTACTACTGTTGAACTACAAATGGCTATGGAAAACGGATATCAGGTTTTGGAGTGTACGGAGGTAAAATTTTTTTGTATACCATTGTGTAAATAGAATTATTTAAGTTTGCTATTTTTAGATATGGTCCTATTCGGAAAGAAGTTCGGAATTGTTCACGGAGTTTCTAAACGATAATTTGAGAATGAAGTATGCCGGCAGTAAGTTACCACTTCGCTACAACGGAGATGCGGTCGCCTTTTGTTGCGATTTAAAACGCATGGAGAATATCGATTTAGATCCCTCCGAGGTGGAAGCCAATCCCGTAAAAAGGCAAATTAGCAAATTACTTCTAAATTCATTTTACGGTAAGTCTTTTGTTTTGTTTTTTAATAACCTATGAACTTTACTATAAATAATCATTATAGGCAAATTTGCTCAAAATAGCGAAAAAACGGCGAATACCAAACGATTTCTAACGAGCTTAGAGAGCGTTCAAAAATTGCTGGAAGACCCAGGACAGTCCGTACAAAACTTTCATATTCTTACGGAGGAAGTAATGTTGATGGAGATTAAAAAAAAATCCGCGTTTTTGGAAAGCAGCTCGATGTCCAACCCGATTATAGCTAGTTTGGTTACTAGTTACGCTAGGATGTATCTCTACAAAACGGCTTTGGCTCTGATGCAAAATCGGGCGTTTTATTACGGTCAGTTTGTTTTTTTTGTTATTTTTAAATTAAGAGGTTGTAATACTATAATGTTGCATTTATAGATACGGATTCTTGCCTCTGTCTTAATCGACCCGGAAAATTACCAGAACTGGAACCAAGAGGAGAGTGGGTCGGTCAATACAAAGATGAATTAGAAGAAGACTTTATCGTGGACTTTATCAGCCTGGGACCCAAAGTCTACGCTTACCGAACGCCCGCCGGACAAATGGAAATAAAAATTAAAGGAATCGCAACTAACTCTCATGTGATACGTGATAATCTAACTTTTGATCATTTACGACAAGTTTTGCTGAGTAGTTTAACCTCGCGTGATAATAATGATAGGGATCCCGAGGGGGGCTCTCTTTTCTTACCCAACCCAAAATTCCGACGCTCCTTAGTGGAATGCAGCGTTCGCTCGGACGTCCTTCGTCGCAAACGCGTGCGATTTTATTTCGTTAAAAGAAAAGTAAATCCCAGCGGTGTTTGTACCTGCGCCGCGGAATGCTCCTGCCTCTGCTCCCAATCTATTTCTAGCGAGCCTTGGGGTTTTAGGAGCACCCCTTCGGGGTGCTAGGGAAGGGAAGGGAGCCCCCCCCCCCTCTCCCCAGGCGCGCGCGCGATCGCGTTTTGTGTACACGTTATAAAAATAAAATTTTTTAGAAATGGAAAATTTTAGCGAGTCCAACATGGATTTAACACGGCATTACGAACCGGAAAAAATCGTTATGGAACCCTTGGGTGGAGATTTATTTGTCAATATTCGATGGTACCAAGGACAACTAGCTTGCAACATCCGTCTATACTTACCCGGAGGCCGATTCGGCGACGGCAGGATCCCCCAAAAAGTAATTTTTAAAAACGTTTTATTTAGCGGTGGTTAATCGTTAGAAAACGGTATTTATATTTTAGGAGGGTATAAAACTTACAGACGCGGAGTTCATGGATCTTTGTCGGCAGGCTCCGGCTCTGCTACCCCGTTTTAATCGACTTAAAGCCGATCATCCCTTCGAAGAGTCCATGGTTTTGAGAAGCACTCGACCTTTGGGAGTGGCGGAAGGAGCGGAAGCCCTCGCACCCGGTATCTATTTTATGGTGGAAAGCGAACAGAATGGAGAAACCGTGGTTCAAATAAATTGAATGGCCGTGCAAGAAAATGGGTAAGTATTTAAGATGGTTTTTTTGTTCTAAAAAATATATATATTAACGATCGTGCTCCATTACAGGGAGTTGTCGATTTCATTTCGAGGAGCGATGCTGAACTCTCAACAGTGGGCTCAATTCGAACGTAGCATTCCCAAGCTTACAGACGGTTTAGCGCGGCTAAGAAAAACGGCTTTTGTCTCTCCGGTAGCTGAAGCGAGTTGAGGGAAGTTACGGGAGGCAATCCTGGCGACGATCGTGTCTCTATTGCGAGAACAAAACGGACCGGAGTTAAAGGCGGCGGAAAATGAAGAAACCCTGATAAAAATTGTGACTAAGATCGTTACTAGCGATAGCGTGCCTTACGAGCGCGTCTTGGGTCGTTTAGGGGCGAGCTATTCCAAAACGCTAGAAGAAACCAGGGCCAAGTTCCAGGAGGTTAATCGTGAGATCGTCTTAATCATAAGTTGCCCAGATGGGTGGAAGGCGCTGGCGGATCTTTTTGTTAAACAGAAAGTAGGGTGGGCTCCTCACACCAGCGGTGACTATTTTTTGGAAAATACGCAGGTTTGGGGTATAGATATCGCTCCGCCGCCGCCACCGCCGGCACCCTCTACTTCTAAAACGGTTAAAAGGAAAAAAACTACAGTATAATTATATTCTGTCGCTCGCTTTTTTTTACAAACTTAAAAAAAAATTGGTACACTTTTAGTTTAGTACAGAAATTTTCCGCTAGATTACTTTTCTCATGAAATACGCTTAAGAAAATGATATTGTGTTGGGTTGTGGGAACTCGAATAAAAAATTTATTGCAACACTAAATACCTCGCATACTGTATAAAACACGTTATGAAAGTTAACATTTCATTCATTAATCTTTGTAATAAAACAAAAAAGTGTAATAGTTTGAAAGTGAACAATTAAATAACTTATACATATATCCAGTTGCCAGGAATATTAAATCTTAGTACGATAGTTCTATCTTCAAACGGTTTTAAAATTTTTAAAAATGTATTATAGTCTTTTGGACGTTTAACGTTTGCGGAATCCAAATAGTGCATAATACAATTTCTAAGCGACGATCCAAATGTTTCATTTTTGTAAATTAATAAACCGTCATCTGACACATTTACCGAGTTTGGTAATTTTAAAATTATACTTCGAGCTTTGTGTCTTAAATTTTTTGGAAATGATTCAATGAGGGCTTCCAATTTTTTACGAGCATCTTCGAAATTCTGATTAAATATTTCATCCGTAAACACTCTTTTAGCCATTTTTAGCAATTATTGAGACGCAATCTCTAACCGCTCGAGTTAAAATTCCTTTAGAATAAAGTAGTTTTAATAATTTTATTTTGCCAGCTCTAGAAGCGGTCGTACGTAACAATACAGATTTAATTTTCTTTCTTATAACGTTGGATTCTACGTGCAAATTAGTAAAAAGTTCAACAAACACTTTAAGTTGATAATCTTTGCATTTACTAAGCAGCAAATTTACAATTTTTTTATCGTTTAAAAAGTCGGAAAAACAGAGTAAATAGATTAAAGGTTTGTAATCACCGGTGCTATTCATGTTTTAATTTGTATAGGACTCCGATCTTTTTCAATAAAGCAACACATCCTTTCGCTCTAAAATAATCATTATTTAGTCAAAAATTCTTCATTTTTACTTGAAAAAAATTCAGACGTACTGGTAAAATATTGCTTCTTAATCTATATTTGAATGGATTGTTCACTCTGAAATCTACAAGTATATAACCGCCTAACCCTCGGGTCGCCTGTTGATGGGCGTCTAAAAAAAACTGGGTTTTTCCGGGAAACATTTCGCAAGCCAAATTTCTGATAACATTTCA
This sequence comes from Microlaimidae sp. YZB2_3, assembly GCA_030248175.1. Taxonomy (NCBI): domain Eukaryota; kingdom Metazoa; phylum Nematoda; class Chromadorea; order Desmodorida; family Microlaimidae; species Microlaimidae sp. YZB2_3. The sequence continues at coordinate 44,083 of JASAMX010019577.1, read as the reverse complement.
ATCTCTAACCGAATTAAAAAGAATTAACTCTGTTAGATTTTGATGCACAGTTTTCATCGATTTCCCTAAAATAGGTATAGGAAAAACGCATTCGCTATAATACGCTTAGATATAACGAATGTTTTTACCTTGTTGATAGGCGTTTTGTAGTACAAAAAACACGCTTAATCCGTGGTGATGCAAATACTAAACCAATAAAAAATTATATACAAAACGTTTTATTTAAAATATTGAAATATCGCGCATTATACCTTTGTAAAAAGGTCGGATAACAATTTTTTATTTTTGAGTTCCTCCATAAGATCATCCAAAACGATTGCACCGCTAACATTTTTCGGAAACAAATTATTTTTAACAATGCGCTCTTTTGGTATGGTGTCGAAAAATTCTATTTTATTTTTAAAGTGGGATTTTAAATCTTTAAACAATACTTTCTGCTCGACTCCATAAACCCATGCGATGTGTGTTATTTCCGGTTGAAAACAGTTTTTACTGTGTTTTAATGTGTTTACTAGCAAAGTCGTTTTTCCTAAAAATTTTTTTAACCTAAAATTTGCACGCTACAAAAAACTAACGCAACCCTTAAACAAATATTTTACCGCATTCGCTAGGACCGCAAATCGCTATTCTGCAAGGTGTAACTATTTTAAACATTTAAAAATCACAAATTAACACAAGCTTCAGAATCACTGACAGTTTTATCTTTAGCTTCTATCGTATAAATACGCTCCGTTTGCAAAAATACTAAAACAACGAGATTGTGATTTAGCGCTTCTTTAAAGTGCATGCGAAGTGTTACGGAGCCGCTCATAGGTTCGCTATAATAATCTGCGTTAGTGGAACGATTGGAACTCAAATCGAAGACCTAAATACAAGAATACATTATAACCGTTTTTATTTATTTCCGGATATTTTATGTAACGAGTAAAATATACCCAAATCGTATAACCAGATCTAAATTGCTCCCAGTTTATATCGATATTTTGATTTCCATAATGATCAGATGTCTCGGTAAAAAGACCGCTATACACATCGCTGTACAAATATTTATCCCAAACCGGAGTGTAACCACCTCGTATCGGACGTTCCGACTGCCCATTTATAATCATAACCTAAGGATTTCAAAAGTTATCGCAAGTTTTAGCTTTTTAGACAGAATCTTATTTAAAATTACCATTTCATCGCATCCGAAATGATCGAATTGTAAATTGTTCGTTTTTATATCGCCATTATATTGTTTTTCGGATTGAAGAACGACTATAGCTTTGCGCGGAATACAATCTCCGTTGTAGATAACTTGAGGATTAAACGTCACAGTGTTTCTTTGATGTAAATATTTAACCACCTACGAATAATATGTTTAGTTATTGAATTTATCATTTTCAAAAACATTTCTATGATTACCTCGGTTTTAATCCAGGGATAGTTGGCGGATTTTCCAAGCAAACTCGGGTTAACTTTAAGCCGGGGTACCAATAGATGACAGGATAAAATTTCCACGACGTATTTAGTACTATCATCTGGTGCTATTAAACATTTTTCTGGGGTATTGGGTACAAAAAAGAGAGTAATATTAACTCCTTCCGCTATGGGGCGTGCTGTATTCAAAGCTTCCACTCTCAGACGACCTTGTAGCGAAATTATTTGCGAATTATCGGATAAACTTTAAAAAATTATTAATTAATTTAAGATAATAAAAAAAACAAAAAATATGAAATATTTTTAAACTTACGCCGCACGACTCCCATATCCCTATAAAAAAGCATACATTAATTACGTTTTTTTTATTAAATTTAAAATTAATTATGTTGTTTACCTTATTTGCCACAGCATCTGTAAATGTGAAAGCTCCGGCGTCATCTTTGTAAAATAGAGAATTTTGTAGGTAGGTATCTTTGAGCTCGCGAGGTTCATCCAGTAGCATATTTAAATACGACACCGGTTGATGATAACTATTTTTATCAAAAATACGACGGTTGAAATGAACTCGCGTTTCCTAAACAAAATACTATATTTTATTTATTATCTTTTTTTTAATCGATTTAACTTACAGCAAAAAGTGTCGACAAAAATCCGCATATCGATCGTCCGCTGTTGTATCGACTATTATATCGTTAGCGTTTTTTCTTATTCGACATTCCAGGTGCATTTGTATGTTTTTTACATCGGTAAAATGTTCTGGAAGAGCTGATATTTCAAACACCAGTGGAGTTTGATCGCTACGTGGCAAAACGGTGCTGGTAAAACTTTTTCTACATGATAATCGGATATGTTTGCTAAAGTGGAAGGAATGGATTCCATATCCTAACAAAACATCTTTTTTTTATTTTGAAAAAAAACATAATAAATTGTTAATATTTTTTACCTCAACCAAAATTTCGCTTTCCATTTTTAGATTTCGCAGCGATTTTCTTTTTTGAACTTGTTTCGGTTTTTTTGGTGTATTTTTTTATTTATTTTTTTATTTTGTGAATGTTTTTTAATATTTTTTTAGTCGTTTTCATGGATGTAAGAGCTAACTTTTGAAGAAATGGAGATTTTATTAAATTACATAACGCGGTACTCTCTTAAAACAATTAGTAAGAAAACGTAACTAATCTTTTTAGTAGATTTTGTATTACTAGCAGTTAGTAGATTTTTACTAATTTTTTCATAAAGTGACACTTTGCTATAAACATCTTGTTTACATAACCACGCATATGTCAATTTCAATTGGCAGCCATATTTACTCCTATCTTTAACGTGTAGACCAGTTTTTCTTTGAATAATATTGTTATTTTTCTTATTTTAAGCTTAAATTCGAATGTTTAAACTTAAAAGAAAATATAAGTATATGTTTGTTTTTTTAATGATACTTTAATTTATGTTTATTTTTCTGTTTGAAAACGACTTAGGTAAGTATTTTCAAGGTTTAATTAAATTGATTAAAAGATTTCCTAAAGATAGTGTGTGTAGGTCTAAAACAATATTGGAATTGTGCAGCTTAAAAACAGAAAATTGATGCATTATAAAATTTATAATGTCTTGATATTTATATTTTTCTGAAAAGCTCGATTGTTGTCTTTTTATTTCAAAGTTTTGAGCTGTAAATTTTAACCAAAATAAACTCTTTTTATTGTACAATTTTAAAAATCATTTATAGAACTGTGCGATACGGTAAATGTGCAAACGGTGGTTTAATGGGAGAGGGGCATGGGGAGCAATTTTTTTCCAATCGAATATGCGTAAAAAAAGAGCTAAAAATGTCAAATTTATATAAAAATAAGAGTAAATTGGTTAAATTTTCACAAAGATAGGTTAAAATAATTTAACTTTTTTTGGTGTGTAGTTTTGGTATTTGAAATATTTATACGTCCTGTGCCATGCCTCCGTGGATTTAATAGGTGCATTTCCGAAATGGGGGGCGTGGGGGGCTATTTTTTAAGTTATAAACGCGCAAAAAAACGCAAAAAAGTACAGAAAAATTTTAAAAAATTTCAGCAAAACTAGGCGTTACATGATTTATATTTTGCAAAACAAGGTTAAAATCTGTAAAAATTTCGCAAAAAAAGAGGTAAAACGTATGAATATTTTCAGTATATTGTATATTTTTCGAGCGGGGATACCAAAACAAAGGAGGGCACAACCACTAATAAAGCGACGCATCACCTCAAACCTGCATAGTTTTAGTTTATCATAAAAATATTTTGTAGAAAAGAAGTTTATGCAGCCAATATTTAAAATTTTTAATTTAAATTAGTAAAGGGTTATTTTATGAAAACAACAAAGGCTTGTCATTTTTTATTTCTCGTAAGGGAAACTTCTGTGGGTTACGTTCATTTTTGTAACAATTTGCTTTTTATTTATGTGACGTATGTATGTTTCGACAATTTGATTCTGTTATCCAAAAAAAAAACTCTCAACTCGTTTTTTTGTGTAACGGGTCTAAAATATTATGTAGTGCAAAATGTTAGTAGTGAGACGTAGTACTTAGCATTTAAACAAACAAACACCTTGGCTCATTTTCATTTGTATTTAGATTTGGCCGCAAAAATAGAACACACAGTGTTGTGTGTCTGTTTATTAGGAAAACACTTATGATTGCAAGTTCCATTGCCTTTTGAATAATGAGTGTGCTTGCGTTACGTGTTGAGAAAAGAAAAACGCATACAAACTGCATGTTTTTGTGGCGCAAAAAACCCAAATTTGCCAAACCTGTTGGAAAAACAAAACGCACTAAATATTAATCAGCTGATTTCCTTCTTAAGTTACATAAATTGAAGTTTCAATATATGCGGAAACCTAAATCAAATGGTGACCACTTGAGGGGTTCTTTTTTAATTAAATTTTAATTCCTGCCAAAATAAAATCTGAAATAAAAAGTTTAAAAATTTTTAAAAAAGGGAAAACTTTATAAAATTACAAATCCAAAAATAACTGCACGTTTTTAAATTTTTGTTTTTAATTTTCTTAAAATTAAAATTTAGATTTTATTTTTTTTAAATGCTTTTTTATTAGAATGTCTTACACCGGGATCTATTATATCCTTTAACCTTTTTATTAAGGAAAAATTAATAAAAAAAATTACTGGACACACCACACCGCCCGTCCACTCTCCACCCAGGTTAAACGCAATTTAAAAAAGGGAAAGAGTAGGAAACAAACTTTAGGAAAAACACTGAAAATACATTTAATTTTAAGAGCAGGATTGAGTTTGACGTTACAATTTTGGTTTTTAAAATTGTTATTCTAGCACAAGGATTGGTTCATAAATAGGGATGGTAAATAAATTTTTCCCAAAATTTTTTAAGCGGAAAATGTTTAAATTTTAAAACTATAGTTTTTTTTTCATGGATTTTATATTTTGCTTTAAACTTTTTACTGCGCGAAGTCGCCTTTTCATGTTTTAAAAAAAACGTTCCACAATAACGCAATGATTGAGTATAAATCAAGGTGTTGAAAACACTAAATCAGTTACTGTATTCACTGCTAAGTGTATTATTATTTTTTTATGTTTTCACTAAAATAGTGTCGTGTATTGTTTAAATATATATTTTTATTGCCACATCAAGATCGAATCAAGGAAATCGTAATGAATTCTCACACAGTATATGCATATAAGCTAAAGTTCTGGTTGCCGAGTTATATTAGTTTTCTGCAACTGACTTTTAGTTGTTGCTAATCTGTGTTATCTTCAACTTTTGAAATGCCAAGTTTTAGTCGCAATGAAAATGCTGTCTTTTTATTTTATTCTCTTTGTCACAATAAGATATGAATTTATTTGTTTTATGCTATATTTATTTATGTATTTTTGTTGTATTATGTGAATTTTCATTCATTTGTAAATTTGAGTAATGAAGGTCGGTGGATTATTGTTTTAGATTTTTAGTCAGAATTTTTATAAAAAGTCTGAATAACAAAATATTGATTTATTAATTAGTAAAAGGCAGGAAATTGTTACAAATTACTTAGTAAAACAATCTACTAATATCTTTAGTAGAAAATTATAATCTACTACTATTTTTCATAAATTTACTTAACGACTTGCATTAGTAAAAAATTCACTAACTTTTTGACTGGTTCCTTTTCAAGGAATTAATTAGTAGTTTTGTTCGTAAAAAGTTACTAACTATTTTAAGAGAGTACACAAACGATGACCTCTAGCATGCATGGGGAATGATCATATACAATTACATACGATATATGACATTTTATAGCTAATCATCTTTTTTTCGAAAGTGTAAAAGGATGTAAACTCGACCCTGTAAATCGTTAAGCGGTCGTCTTAACTCATCTTTTAACTCTATCTTAATTTCATTTATTTGAAAACTACTTTCATTTATGTCTACATAGTGAGGACTAGAGTGTTTAATACTAATCATTTCAACATCAGAATCCACCACCACGGACCCCAAAATTTGTTCCATTTTATTGTTACATAATGCATAATCCGCAATATTGCAGGTAGAAAAACTCTTCTATAATCTTGCTTAAGGTCGCAAAAAAATTTTTTTTCACCTTCGCTAAATTCTTGCCACGCTTTTATTTTAAGCATTCCAGCCAAAGATGGAGAACACTTAACGGTCCAATTTTTAGGAATGTTTATAAAGATTTTACCACCACTAGTTTTAACATCATTAGTGGTCCAAGCGGTAAGTTTGGCGAGAGATTTTTTGAGAACTGCAACTAATTGTTTTGTTTCGATATATTTGTTTGCAGGAATATAAATAGTATAGGAAAACTTAGGTTCGAGCTGCGTAGCGATTAAAAAATATTCCTCTGGATATAAATTATTCCACGAATTTTGAAAATCAACTTCGCATATTCCTATTTCCCAATCTCTAACATTTTGAATAGGAAGTGGATAAGCGCTTTCCGTTTGTATTATATAACCAGTCTTTACATCTTTTATTACATGATAATAAAAGGACATATTTTAATAAGATACACTGACCAATGTTTTGTACACATGTAAACTATAAAACCAATATCAACTCATAATAATAGTACGATCCTTCTATATCTTCATCATTTAAAGTTTGCAATTTATACAGGGGTGGGCTACCAGGAATAACCTGAGAAATCTTGAAAATTTCCTCAGAAAAGATTTCTTTGTAACCTTTAAAAAAAAATTTTTCTATTATTAGCTATTCTTACTTTATCATCTAATCTAAACATAAGCGGTTGTTTTTTCTTTTTCTCATATTTTTTAAAATATTCTGGGTACAGTTTATTAAAAACCCAGTTTTGATCGTTAATAGTAATATCTGCGGGTTTCATTTTTGTTGACGTATGAATTGTATTATTATAACCATCAACTAAATTTTGCAGCTGATCCAAATACCGCTTTGTACGATTGGCTTTCAAATTTTTATAAATTTTGTTTTTCATCGTTCGAATTGTTCTAAACAAAAAAACTAAGCATCATACAATCCATCATCGGGAAACAATATATTATTCCTGTTTTTCAGCTTTTTATTTTTTTTAAAACGTTTTGCTAAAATCTTTAAAATTAATATACATAAAACAAAACAGCTGATTATTAAACATAATACATTGACAATATTTAAACTATTATTTATCATTTTCACACCTTTCAACTATTGCTGCTTTTACAGTATTAGTGGCGGCGTAGTGATGTACATCAAATTTTTTGCATCAAATTTTCAACGTCAGAATTCCAAAACTCTGTCCCTATAAATGTTGTAATTGGTTAAAGAGAGAATAAAAATTCTTACAAATTTTGTTTTTTACCTAAATCACTTCGTATATAAATAGGTTTGCGGATTTTGAAACTTTCTCGCAGTGCTGCAGAAACAGTAGTCATTTTTTTATTCTTTAAAGGTTTTATTATGAGAAATTTTGAAAATGTGCAAACAACAAATAACAAAAAAGATATGCCAGAGTTAGCTCGAGATAAATTTTGCATATCCGCTAAATCTATTTCATGACAAAAATCTATTCCAAATGATATTATTTTTCTTCGAGTAAACCTTCGTCTAGTGGGTGCCATTTTACTATAGGTCGATTGTTTATGAAGCCAGTTTTCCACGTGCTTTTTTTTGATATATGGAACTTCTCGTTTTGCTGCGATATACAATTTTTGTTTGCCTACAAATGCTGACGGTTTTTCGGGATCATACCACAATTTAGCCAAAATATCGTTAAGTTTAATTTCTTTTTCCATTGCATGAGAAATATAGAAATATAGCAAAAAAAAATAAATTACCTACAAGTGTTAAAGGTGTTTTTCAGATAATTTAACCAAAAAATCGTTAATTTGTCTTATTTAAACCGCATCAAGTCTGCCAAGAGATATAAAAAGTTCAAATCGTACATCATCTTCTTTTTCACTCGACAATCCATCTTCTTTTATTAATAATTTAAAAATTTCATTTAATTTTTCGGGTGATTCTGTAAATTAATTTGGTAGAATATATTTTAACCGTTCTGCATATCCTACATGCTCATTTTGATGTACATGGACATAATTTGAGTCGGATTTGGGTTCTGCATTTTGCGATATCTTTTCATTAGCAAGCAGTTCCGTCTGAGCCATTTGAAAAATATCGGCATTGGATGGCACTAAGCTCTGAGTTGGTTCATTATTATGATACAATTGAGGACTAATTATTGAATAGTGAACCATCATAGGAACAAATATTTGTATATATTCACTGTTGATTTTTTCATTCGATTTAAAAGGAAAACAAAGTTTATGCAGTTTTGATCCTCGAAGGGTCCACGTTTCACAGCGTTGACAATACTAAAATTAGGAAAAGTTAATATTTTGAAAAAAATTCAATTATTATTTAAAAATTTATACCACATGCAATTTGACATGTCTGGAAAAGTTAGAACTGCTGACAGACTTGGAACACAAAGTACATTGCTTCTTTTCCGCACGAACCATAATAATAATAATAATACAATGCAGTTTAACTCTTCGCTTTATTATATATTAAGGATTCATCTTCAAATCTCTACAATGATTGGTTAAAATTTGTATTAATTTATATATTTATATTATTCTGTGTATCTTATTTTTTTAACACAACACAACCCTGTTGTTTGTTTAATCGCTTTTTAATTTCACCTATTCTGATATACAATATTTTTTGTGATGTCATATAGTGCTTGTAAATAATTTTAAAGATGATTGCGCAATGCGTTAATCGGTACTGACTAATCTTTTTAATATTTGACTTGAAATTGTTTGATGACCCAAATCGCGCCGATTATTATTTCAATAGTATAAAATTTTCAATACATTTCTGCACTGAAACTAAATAGGTTTGAGATAACGGTATTCATAAATTAAAAACAGGTGTATCGAGGATATCTTTCAATTTACTGTAAAATTATATTCGATACAATGGGAGCGTTTTGTTCATATATACATAGGTAGCTAAATTATTCACAACCTTTTTTCGGGCGGTTCCTTTGAGGTGCTATAAGGTTTTTATTATGTGTGTTTCATTCTATTGTAATCGAAAAATTATTGCTTTATCATTTTTCAGAATTTCCACGGTTATAAAATAACAGGTTTTTATAAATAGTTACATAACCGCAACACATTATCGTGAAGGTCAATAAAGTTGCTTTCCTATGCTTAAAATATCTTTTTATAAATAAATATATTGAAAATTAAATATTATAAACAAAATGTGTTCAAATTGATTTAAATTTTAATATTGTGATCAATACAATGAGAAAGGAATGTTAATAAAATAAACATTCCGTTCCATACTTTCCATTTTTAACTTTTACTTGTTCGTACGTTTTTCTAAAGGCATCAAATACAAAACGAGACCAATTAAATGCTCTTTCGGAGCCAAAAAAACCGGATTTTTGGTTCAAACATGTGTCTGAATTGAATTAAATTTTAAAACTGTAATCGATACAATGGGTGGCACAAACATGTGTGTGAATTGAATTAAATTTTAAAATTGTAATCGATACAATGGAAACGGAATGTTTATAATATAAACATTCCGTTCCATACTTACACATATATTATATGCGTAGGTGGCTCCTTTATTTCCAACCTTTTTTCCGGCGGTTCCTTTGATCCACTATAACGTTTTTATTACATGTTTCATTTTGTTGTAATAAATCGAAAAAATTTTTGCTTTTTCATTTTTAAGAATTTCTAGGGTTATTTTTATAGAATAAAAATAAGTTTTTATAATTAGTTACATAACCGCAACACATTATCATGAGGGTGAATAAAGTTGCTTTCCAATTGTAACTATGCTTACAAAACGAGACCAATTAAATGCTCTTTCGGAGCCAAAAAAACCGGATTTTTGGCTCATTTGCCATTTTTGACTGTATATGTTTTGTGTGTGATTTGAAGGAATTATGTACCCACATACTACTATAATTTTATTTTTGAAATTAAATTTGTAGCGGTAAAGCAGCTCATGCACGCAACTAAAAATACCCACCAGAAAACGCGCACCTACAGGTCAAAGAGCGCTTTGTACAAATAAAAAATATTAAGTTCTTAAAAATATTCCAAAACTAATAACATCTTTGTAGCCTCATTTAAAAAAAATATCTCCTTAAATTTTGATATGCTAATTTTTAGTATTCCTTTTGTAATAAACAAATGTTTAAGCAAATAACACGCGAGGGGCTTAAGAGGGGGACGCATCAAATAGCGCGGCCTGCCTTATTTCTTTCTGGTAGGGAAGATAAAAATTGACGTAGGGCTTTCACACAGTAAAAAAGGTCGCTTCATGAACCCAGCCATTTCTGGTAGCGAATTGTACCTACAAGGCTGTGCGTTGAAGCTTGTCCCTAATGTATTTATTGGTACATCATCTGTTGTATAGTTATTATTTCCAGCCTGCGTTGACTTTCAAGTTCTCTCTTTACAAAATTTTTTTATTATCAAAAACCTAAGCCTTGCTGCGTAAAGAAGGTTCAAGGTTATTTAAGCTTAAAAAGTCTTTAGATTAAACTAACTAAATAAATAAAACTAAATATTTTTGTATTATTTTGTCCGAACCACAGCTTTGTTTGGGAAGTGTAATCGTCGCTACAATCTGACTAAAGCTGTATTTGAGCAATGACTTGGAATGTTCAATGCATCTCGCCTTCCCCAATTGTCCCAACCTGCTCATCTTTCTGCCCTAGCTGGGTCGAACCTAGCTCTTCCCCTTGCACCCTGTAGGTAAGATTGGGTATTACCCAAATTTCGTAGAGTTAGAAAATCAAGCCATTGATACATGATTTCCTCATTTGATTTAAGCTTCCGTTTTGTAGTTTTTAGAGCTAAGTTCATCACTTGCTTCTTTCTGTAAAATTGCGTAAAAATACATAACTTGTTTAGCATAATTTTTGTTTCAAATTTTCTTGTAAGCGTATTATGCTGGCAGTGTATATTTTATATTTGTATAATTTATTGTGTGTAATTAAAACAGCAAGCCAAACAAACATAATTTTTTCAACCAATGATTAGTAACAAAACAAAAATTAACAAAACGCTAAATGAAAACATGTACTTTTTTAGTTTAGTAGCACATGCATATCCTTACCTTATCTGGCCGCAAGGTCAGGTCTCCGTCACTAACTGAACAACCACCCTATCTTTCCCACGGATGTTTAGGTTAGGTACAGCTCAGTTAGACACCCAGTACAAACCACATATTAATATGAACATATTAATTAACTTTTGGTAAGCCATGACTAGTGTTCCTTCCAACATAAAGGTGTTATTATTGTTCTTAATGAACGCGCTTCACTCAGCTGGCGCCACAAATTGGAGCCAACAACTGGGCCATTACCTTTTGATTGCGATCACAGGTCTCGTTTTCAATAGCTGCCGCTAGATATCTTACTACACAATAAAGGCTGGTTCATACTTATGACAAAACGTCCTTTGGACAAAGTCCAAAACAAATGTCCTTTGGACTTTGTCCAAAGAACAAACACAGCGTAAAAACGTGTTTTGGACTTTGTCATTGTACAATTTTCAAAGGACAAAAGCCAAAGGATAACGAGTTCATAACTTTTTGTCCTTTGGACTTTTTTCTTTGGATTTTTTCTTTTGGACTTTGTCCAAAGGCAATATTTAGGTTTGCGTTCATACTTTGTTTAAAGGAAAAAGTCCAAATGACGTTTTGGCTTGTCCAAAGGACGTTTTAGCTTTTTTAAAATTGTCTTTTGCACCTTGTCCAAAGGACATTTTGTCATAAGTATGAACCATCCTTAAGAGTATCTGGAATTGAATTAGCAATGGTCAAATAATTTTTCTAATTTTTAATTTTTTTGGCATACATTGAGGAATCTTTGTAATAGGATTGTGGTTATATAACTTGTGCGGACTCCGCAGTGTTAAGCATATAATTGAAATTGAAATTGAAATTTGTAATTGAAACATTAAAAAACTGGGAACCAAGCGCGCCAGCAGCGCCATACCTATGAAGCGGCAAAAAACTAAAATCCCCAAAGACTGCTTTTGCTTTTGCAATATTTAAAAAGTATTTAAGATATTTTGAAGAGAAGGTGTCGAGATTTTGAACCAATAAATATTTGAAATATTTTAAATCGTAAAACGCCCTAGTCGCTCGCTGTTTCTCAATTTTCCCTCTACATATGATTGGCGCTAGTAGTTATTGTACCCTCTTCCTAAAACTAAAAAACCCTTATTCTGAACTAGTCTATAAATGGCTGAATCACGGCAGCCCCAGGACCATAGCCAACAAGTAGTAAAACCTGAATCACTGTCTTTAGAACGAGAACAACCAGGAGATGATACCAGGAAATGATGAGCAGTAGCAGAATGCAACAAGATAGGCTGTCTTAGCCTGCCGCTTTTGGTGAAAGTGATAGCCGCCCATTAGCCGAGGAAGTTCTCTCCACCCAGGGAGTCAAAGGCTACCTGATAGCGTAATATCGGGACATGACCTATTGGACTTCACTTTTATGCAAGATTACTGTGACTCAAGCAGTGAAGACAAACTATTAAAACAAAATCAGATTGGTGAGAGCATCTGAAACAAGAGAGAAATAAAAGACTACTGAAGTATAGTCAATGTAGAGAACAAGCTCTTGCTGACCAAGCGGACAAATGGTAAAAATGACTCTAATGATCTACTCAAAACTAAAATTCCATTCAAACCAGCGCCTACTACAATCAAAGCTACAATTACGAAACTTGAACAAGTTATAGCGATCAAGCTTTGGCGCATATTTAAAATGTGCTTGAGTCAAAATCAATAATAAAAAAATAAGTTTCATAAATACCAACCATGTGCAACAAAATTCTTACATCGCTTTGTAATTAACAAAAAACAGTTTGCAAAACACTGCAAACATTCAATAAATTTATCTCTAAAATATGCTATATTTTTGCAATCTCCAGCATCAACAACCAGCGGAGACAAGGTGTAAGAATGTCTTTTTTTACCAGCCTCTACGTCCTATTATAATTGTCTGTCACAAAATTTATTCTAAGGGCGCCATAAACAACTCCGCATTTAGTAACCCTTCTGAGTAGACAATAAGTGGCTCAGTGTATAACGGGTGGGCAAAGGTGTTTTTAGCCATTAAGTTTTATTTTGTCTATGGTAGGCGGCGGGTTCTCCAAACAACTCTGAAAGCACTAAAAATAAAAATTTTTGCTTGGTTTTTAAATAAAATTTAAATAACTTTTTGACCAAGGGCTAAGGCCCATTCCTATTAAAAGTCGCATTTCTAACCTAAGCCTTTTTTCTTGTCTGCTCAGTCAAGTTCAAGATTAAGCAAGCTTATTACCAGTTGTTAGGTTAGGGCTAGTGTTTGTTTGTTTCTACTTACTGAATTCTACCTGCAATAAATGAACTATTAGCTGATATTCTATGGCAGAAATTTAGAGGATTTTTCACACTTTATCTGTTGACCCCACACAGACACCTTTTCATTTTTAGGCTAAGTGGAAGCTCTGGAGCTCCTCGCTGACGTCTTTTTGGTTGATCGGAACTAAGTTTATATGAGTACACTTTTTTATTGTTGAGCGAATCAATCTGCCAAAATATTGATTTGCAGAGTTTAAGTTTTTGTTTAAGATAAACGGTTATTTTGTACCCCTGTCTCAAGCTCAAACATTGGATTTTGCCCAGGGGGGGCGGTATAACAATGTCTTAGCGGGGGTCTACGGCGCAAAGTGCCCTAACTGCGTCACGTAGCGGCGCAAAGCTGACGCGAAGCGTCGGCCAGGGAGTCTGGGGGGTGCCCCCCCCCCCAGCCACCGGAGGCGAAAATATACACTTAAAAACTGTTTGAAAATTGTCTCCAGCGATTTTTATGTTTGTTTTACTTTTGTTTTTAAAACCTAAATTTTAAACAAAATTATGAGCTATACCTTGCAAAGCAGATGCGAAGCGTCGGCTGGGGGGTTTGGGGGCTTTTCCTCCAGCCACCGGAGGCGATAATTTTTTAAATATGCACTTAAAAACTGCTTAAAAACTGTCTCCAGCAATTTTTATAGTAATAGTTTTACTTTTCTTTTTATAACCTAATTCCTACACAAAATTGTAAGCTACACCTATTCGGCCGCTGAGTGGAGCCTTTTTGTGGCAGAACTGGTACTCATTAGACTGTTTTTCAGTCATTGCACAATAGGTAACAAAACAAAAGGGGGGCCTCAAGCTCCTTAAACATGGGGAAATATGAAGCGCGCCACTTTTTGTTTTAGCAATATCTTTTGAAGGCGTGCACAAAACCCCCACAATATATATATAGAATTACTCAAAAAAATAGGAGATTTTTTCTGGTATGCCAATTTATCAATTTTTGGCCCCGTGCATATTTTGCACATGCAAAATCAAAATTTTGAGGGACCAAAAACCACCATACGAATCGTGGTCTAGCACGTTACAGATTTAAACAATGTTATTGTAATAGGAGTGTTCTGCACACCCAGAGCAATCGATCGATCGGCATTACAGCGCTGTAGCATATGTTTGTCGCGCGCACGCGCGTCCCAAAATAGTGCGTGCGCAAAACGGTTGTTTTTATAGCATCAAAAATATAAGTATTTTCAAACCAATGCGGTATTGTACAGGAAAGGGCTACAAAAATGGTTAATACGGCAATCGTATTCTATTGTAAAGGCGCGTTTTTCTGATATTAATTAAGTTGCGCATGTGTAATAAAAAACTTATTGTACCTTTATTTAAAAATCAAAAAAAAAAAAATGTTTCCAAAATAGCCAAAATGTATCGCATTGGAACTGTGCCAAAAAATAAAAATCGCCAAGCCAAAGGAGGGTAAAACTGTTTTTCGTGACTTTTCTTTTTCCAACGCCGTTCAAACGTCTTTCTACGATGTGTCGGTCAGCGAGAATTTTTTTTTGAAATCACCCATGTCAAAACGCACAAATTTGCAAAAGTGCTTATTTTTAAAGGGGGTATAGCAGCAATGAAACTACACTACCAAAACGAAATAGGCCTCGTTTTAACAAAATATGATTGAATTTACCAAATATGACTGCAACTGACCCATTATTGATATTTACAAGCTGTTTTTAAAACTTGATGTGTAACCCTTTTTTTCATTTTAGTATATTTCACCACTTTGTGGATAAAGTTACTGTGATACGTGCAGACGCGCTATCATTCTTGAAGCAACCCAAATTTAGGGCAAACTATTTGGTTGTCTCAAAAACCAACAGAATTAACCAAATTCAGCATCGTATAACCAGCTTATGTATAGGCTAAGGTTTGCAAGGTTTTGCATTTTTAACCCACGTCTCCATATAACATCATGGATATAATGTTGCTCAGAAATAGTCAGATTTATAACAACATCCCGTGATATGATAAAAAAGTGTATTTTTTAGTCTGCCTGACACATCACTCAAGAATATTTGACACAGAAGTATTTACAAACTACAAATTATTTTGCATATGAGATTACAAGTATTATTATTTTATAATTATATATTTTAATCATTCAGCAGAGGATTTATGTTCTAGATTTCACTGTGAGTTCCAAATCTTTCTTATTATAATAATACTCTTGTTTATATTAAATTGTATTTTTTCAAAACTTATTTAAAACAATAAAATTATTCCTGCAAATACAGATAGAATAATTTAAAATTTTAAGTTGAAATAAGCTATAAATCGCTCATTTAAGGGGCGGAGCTTCGGAGCTGCGAGCTTCAAAGTTCGATCCGATTTAGATGTCTAGATCTCTGGAGCCTGATATTGAATGGTCGGAACATCACTACATAGCCTAAACCTTAACTAGTTATGATATTTTGATTACTGAAAATACAAAAATAATATAATTTTTAAGCTGCAATCCTGTAAATTTGAAACCCTCAATATTATTTTTAATGTTTGAATGAAAGAACTTCTTAATAATTACAGAATATCATTTTGGAGGTTTAAATTCGAACTATATATGGTATACGTTAAAATTTATTGTTTATTTATGGCATATGTTATTTTTTACAATTAATTAAGCTGAAATTAAGATATAACAAACTTATTATTAAGTATATTTAGTTTTTTAATATTTATTAACTTGTACAAAAGAAAAAAATAGTTTTGGAAATTAAGTTTATGGTTACAAAGCTATTTATTAGGGCATGCTGATTTTAATTTGTTTGCGCTTAAATTTAACTATAGTTGGCCGTTCAAAAATAACAATGAAAATTAGCGAATAAATACAAAAAACATGTATTTAGATAACTGAATTGTTTTATTTTAACAGTTTTTTGTATGTTTTATATTCATATCTTTATAAAATATTGTATTTTTGATTTTGGAAAATTTTTGACGCAGAAAAATATGCAATTTTCTATACTTAAATGCGGTGAACTGTTTTCATTCCCATATTCTTGATATTTTTGTTATCTGTTTATTTTACTAAATAATTCTGAAACTAATATTTAAGAGCCGCTTTCTCTATGGATTCAAAATCGCCATTCCAAGCTGTCAGATTGATAGTCTTAGATTTCGCTCAAAATAATATATGTGATATTTCAGATCATGTGGACCACCAATATGCCATTTTTAGCTCAAATTGACTAACCCGTGTATCTGTGGTACCCCCTTTAAGTTGGTGCCTTAGACTTTTTTTACAATTTTTTTTT
The DNA here is from genome assembly GCA_030248175.1 of Microlaimidae sp. YZB2_3. NCBI lineage: Eukaryota > Metazoa > Nematoda > Chromadorea > Desmodorida > Microlaimidae > Microlaimidae sp. YZB2_3. The sequence goes on along the minus strand of JASAMX010019577.1, from coordinate 27,510 downwards.
GAAAAAAAATTGATTTCTTTGATTGACAATAAAATCCTACAGTTTATTGTTTTCTGGTTAAATTTTACTATTATATATGTAAAAATGTTCAAATTTTTCAAAAATAAACTTTATTTTAATAAATTTTAAATTTTTACTCATGGAATTTTACAATTTTTTAAAAAAATCAAAAATTTTGAGATTTTTTTGTTTTTGAAAATCAACCAGTTCACCCTTTCAGAATATCCAGTCCACGCTGCCCCATTGATATTATTTGACCCCCACGCAGTTCTTTGAACTGTAAAAAAATAAAGAAAAAAAGTACCACTTTTTTAGCATTATTCATTTGAATGGCTAAAATTTTGAGAGCTAAAATAAACCATGCAACAATTGTGATAATTTAGTGATACATTTAAAACCACATATGCTATCAGTTATGCTTAAACTTGCAATGTGTAGATAGAAATAGTTAATGTTTTTAAAAATCAGGTTTATTTTCAAAAAAACTCAATTTTTAAACCCAAAATTTTACAATTTTGCAAAAAAACTTAAATTTTTGAATTTCTTATTTTCTCTCAATTCACCTAGTTCACCAATTTGTAAACATGCAACCGAACTGATAATTTGACATTATTTGGCCCTTATACCGACCCTTTTACTATAATAAAATAAACGTAAAAAATTTACCGCTTTTTGAGAATCAATCATTTGAATTACTAAAATTTTGGAAGCTAATACAAAACATTGCACAATTCTGATAGTTCTGTTATACATTTCTTACCATTTATGACATTAATTGTGCTTAAACTAACTATTTGCAGGTAAAAATATTCGATCTTTTTAAAAATTAACTTTATTTGTAAAAATTTTTATTTTTTAGAGCCAAAATTTTACAATTTTACAAAAAAACTTAAATTTTGAATTTTTTATTTTTTTCGATTTCTCTCAGTTTATCAATTTTTAAACATGCAACCGAACTGATATCTTAACATTATTTGGCCCTTATACCGACCCTTTTACTATTATAAAATAAACGTAAAAAAACCACTTCTTGAGAATCAATTATTTGAATTGCTAAAATTTTGGAAGCCAATACAAAACATTACACAATTCTGATACTTCTGTTATACATTTCTTACCACATATGAGATTAATTGTGCTTAAACTAACTATTTGCAGTAAAAATATTCAATCTTTTTAAAAATTAACTTTATTGGTAAAAAGTTTTAGAACCAAAATTTTACAATTTTATAAAAAAACTTAAATTTTTGTATTTTTTTATTTTTTCTCAGTTTACCAATTTGTAAACATGCAACTGAACTGATATTTTGACATTATTTGGCCCTTATACCGATCATACATGGGCACGGGGGGGTTAACCCCCCAAATTCTGAGAAGGGGGGTTTAACTCCCCCCCACTTGAAGTGGGGAGAAAAAATTAACCCCCCAATTTTGGAAAAATGAAGTAAACAAATGTCTTTAAAATGCCTTCAAATGTCTTCTAACTGCCTCCAAACTTAAGTTTTGAGGTCAAAATGAATGTTTTAAGTAATAAAAAGCTCATAAATGCAATAAAAACGGCTTTTTGACCTTAAATTAGCGTTTTTTACCTATTTTTCCTTCAAAATCAAAAAACGATATGGGTAAAATGCTCTCCAGAAAAAAAAACGATATGGGTATTTTGCGTTTCTGGGATTTTAACCCCCCCCCCTAATTTGGGGTTTAACCCCTCGCCACCCACTCCGGACCAACTTGCCCATGTATGATACGGACCCTTTTACTATTACAAAATAAACGAAAAACTAAAAACTTCAAAATAAAAGATGGCGGCACCGTTTTATTGGAAGTGAAAAATTTATACAACCTCGTTATTGGCTAAATAAAGAAAACAAGCACAGATTTCACGTTTTTGAGTGGTACAATGAAAATAATTATAACACAGAGCAAACAGACGCAACTTTGTGGAGAAGCTACAAATCCCACCTCTGATAAAAATTCAGAAAAGGAAGTAGGAGTTTTTGTTGATAATGACATAATCACACCTGATGAAGCACGGAAAAAAGGTGTCTATTTCTGTTCAGTTGAGGGTTGTTCCAGAATGTATAGGCGAGTATAAAAGCTATTTACAGCACTTAAAAACCGGAAAACATATCATAAAGACCCAAGTAGAAACAATGCAAGACTATGAATTTTGAAACTATAAAGAATATTTAGTATCATCTGAAATGAAGTCAATTTTTCAACCACTTCAATGTGTTTCTGAAAGCCTAGAAACTGAAAGCAATGAATAAATACAGAAAAAAATTGACCATGGGGTTTGCGGTGTCAGAAAGAAAGCCTTGTATACCATTTACAACAGAACAAAAAAGTTTTTTTAATTGAAAAATTTAATCACGGTCTGGAATATGGAGATAAATTTGACCCACATGCAGTTAAAAAAGCAATAAAGTTGGTAAAACTTCCTGATGGACAAAGCAAATTCAACAGCAAAGAATATCTAAGCAGTGCCCAAATCGCTTCATTTTTTAGCAGATACTATTTAAAAATTAAGTCCAGCTCAATTCAACAACCTGATCAAAGCAGAATAAACACTTTGGAAGAATTGAGTAATCATGAAGAATGTATCAATCCAGATGAATACTTAGAGGATATAAAAACACAAGAAGATTAAATTCTGGATTTAATTGAAACTAATAAAAGTTTTCTGGTTGATTGAATCAAAATAATAAGCTGCTTGTTATCAAAATAATATTTATAATGTTTCTGATAGTGATATTATTTTGAATAATTTTTTTAAGAATTATATTTTACTATCCATAAGTTATCAATAATCTTATTATGTAGTACATCCCATATAAAATATATTTTAGTACATTTTGTTTGTTTTATAACGGTTAAAGGGTCAGTATTGGGGCCAAATAATGTCAAAATATCAGTTCGGTTGCATGTTTGCAAATTGGTAAATTGAAAGAAATCAAAAAAAAAAAATTCAAAAATTTAAGTTTTTTGTAAAATTGTAAAATTTTGGTTCTAAAAATTAAAAATTTTTACCAATAAAGTTAATTTTTACCTGCTAATAGTTGGTTTAAGCACAATTAATGTCATATGTGGGGAGAAATATATAACAAAAGTATAAGAATTGTTTAATGTTTTGTATTAGCTTTCAAAATTTTAGTAATTGATTCCAAAAAGTGGTAAATTTTTTTCGTTTACTTTATAATAGTAAAAGGGTCGGTATAAGGGCCAAATAATGTCAAAATATCAGTTCGGTTGCATGTTTACAAATTAGTAAAATGAGAGAAACCGAAAAAAAAATAAAAAAATTCAAAAATTTAATTTTTTTTGTATATTGTAAAATTTTGGTTTTAAAAACTAAAAATTTTTACCAATAAAGTTAATTTTAAAAAAAAAATCGAATATTTTTACCTGCAAATAGTTAGTTTAAGCAGAATTAATGTCAGACGTGGTAAGAAATGTATAACAGAAATATCTTGTGTAATATTTTGTATTAGCTTCCAAAATTTTAGTAAATCAAATACTTGATTCTAAAAAAGTGGTAAATCTTTTTTGTTTATTTTATAATAGTAAAAGGGTCGGTATAAGGGCCAAATAATGTCAAAAAATTAGTTCGGTTGCATGTTTGGTAAACTGAGAGAAATCGAAAAAAAAAAGAAAAAACTCAAAAATTTAAGTTTTTTTGTAAAATTCCAAAATTTTGGTTCTAAAAGATAAAAAATTTTAGCAATAAAGTTAATTTTTTTAAAAGATCTAATATTTTTGTCTGAAAATAGTTAGTTTAAGCACAATTAATGTCATATATGGTAAGAAATGTATAACAGAAATATCAGAATTGTGTAATGTTTTGTATTAGCTTCCAAAATTTTAGTAATTCAAATGATTGATACTCAAAAAGTGGTACATTTTTTTAATTTTATTATAAAATAGTAAAAGGGTCGGTATAAGGGCCAAATAATGTTAAATTATCAGTTCGGTTGCATGTTTAAAAATTGGTGAACTTAGTGAATTTAGAGAAAATAAGAAATTCAAAAATTTAAGTTTTTTTGCAAAATTGTAAAATTTTGGGTTTAAAAATTGATATTTTTCGAAAATAAACCTGATTTTTAAAAAAAATAACTTTTTTTATCTACATATTTCAAGTTTAAGCATAACTGATAGCATATGTGGTTTGAAATGTGTCACTAAATTATCACAATTGTTGCATGGTTTATTTTAGCTTTCAAAATTTTAGCCATTCAAATGAATAATGCTAAAAAAGTGGTACTTTTTTTTCTTTATTGTTTTACAGTTGAAAAAACTGCATGGGGGTCAAATAATATCAAAGGGGCAGCGTGGACTGGATATTCTGAGATAATTTTTGATTTTTTTGAAAAATTGTAAAATTTCATGAGTAAAAATTTAAAATTTATCAAGATAAAGTTTATTTTTGATAAATTTGAACAATTTTACATATATAAGAGTAAAATTTAACCAGAAAACAATAAACTGTAGGATTTTATTGTCAATCAAAAAAATCAATTTTTTTTCAAAAAAAATTCTAAAAAAAGCCGAAGGCACCAAATTCAAGGGGGTACCACAGACACACGGGTTGGTCAATTTGAGCTAAAAATGGCCTATTGGTGGTCCACATGATCTGAAATATCACAAATATTATTTTGAGCGAAATCTAAGAATATCAATCTGACAGCTTGGAATGGGGGTCCTTCAAATAGTGATTTATTACACAGAGCCAGTCTTAAGTGCTTTGTGGTGAAATGTTACTGATCAGTTCCAAATGATTATATTTCAATCAAAATTAAGACTGACTTTTATGGTCGTGAGAATGGGTGTAATAAAAAGTGTTTTGGCATCTTTTCATAATTTTATTACTCTCCTATTAGACACCTGCATCCTTCCTGGAACGCGTTACAGGAACGCGCCTGGGAAGGGTGTGAAACTCAGCCTGTGATTGGCTGTGACATCAATTCCCAGCTTTGATGTTCCGACTATTGCCGACCTGCATCATTTTCCAGAGCGGATTCCGAGCGAGTTTTGGGTGCGTTCCAGGGATCCAAGAGAAAGCAAGAACGCGTTCCAGGATATTGAAAATCCTTGGAACGCGTTCTCGGAACGCGCGTTCTCAAAAGCGTTTCCGGAGCGCGAAACGCGTTCCAATCCTAGGCTACTTTCGGCCGGCACTGTACCCCCTTTAAAAATAAGCACTTTTGCAAATTTGTGCGTTTTGACATGGGTAATTTAAAAAAAAGTTCCCGCTGGCCGACACATTTTAGAAAGACGTTTGATACGGCGCTGGAAAAAGAAAAGTCACAAAAAACAGTTTTACCCCCCTTTGGCTTGGCGATTTTTTTTTGGCACAGTTCCAATGCGATACATTTTGGCTATTTTGGAAACAATTTTTTTTAATTTTTAAATGAAGGTACAATAAGTTTTTAATACACATGCGCAACTTATTAATATCAGAAAAACGCGCCTTTTCAATAGAATTTGATTGCCGTATTAACCTTTTTTGTAGCCCTTTTCTGTAGAATACGGCAATGGTTTGAAAGTACCCATATTTTTGATGCTATAAAAACAACCGTTTTGTGCACGCACTATTTTGGGAGAAATGTATGCTACAGCGTTGTAATGCCAATGGATTGATTGATCTGGGTGTGTAGAACACTTTTATTACAATAACATTGTTTAAACCTGTAACTGGCACGTGCGTAAGTGGTATTCTTTGGTCCCTCAAAATTTTGATTTTGCATGTGTTCAAAATCGGCACCGGGCCAAAAATCGAAAAAGTGGCATAACAGAAAAAATCTCCTAAATTTTTGAGTAATTCTATATATATATATATATATATATATATTTATTGTGTGGGTTTTCTGCACGCCTTCAAAAGATATTGCGAAAACAAAAAGTGGCGCGCATCATATTTCCCCATATATAAGGAAATTGGGCCCCCCTGGTAACAGCTAACAAGATTAACGTCTTGCCCTGCACCGCGGATCGGCTGCACCGCCTCAATGGTGATCGTTCTGTGCTGGGTTATGCCAGTGTCTGTCATCTTTTAGATGACAGATGCAGGCAATGCCTCATCCTGGGATGAATGGATCTTGCTGTGGGGGTCCAATCCAGGCAAGACTACTAATACGACTCAAGTCCTTTTAAAAAATGTCAAGTAAAAATATTAATGTCAATTATGTCAGTCAATAATGGGTGGGCGTATAGGCAGGGTGCGCTGCTTTTCCTAAAGTTAACTCTTCTCCTCTATCTCCCATACCGTCGCCAGGTGGGAATAGTTGTAAAGCGTCTAGCAACTCAGAGGGTTCTGTTGTAAAAGAAGGCAGAACCATGGGAATAAAAGTTTCTTGTTCTGAGGGAGTTCGCCAGGATGAATTTGCTAAATCTATGTGTTCAATGGCTCTACGTGAAGAGGTTAATGCAGAAGATGCCTCAGCGTCAATGGTGACTGTAGATGCGGTTTAGGATGACAGCCATTTTCATCCAGCACCTGCATCTGCAGACGCCAATGTTGCTCTGGTGGCTTCAGTGTCAACAACTTCACAGAGCACCAGTGCTGTTCTTCTTGGCCCAAAGGTGTCTTGGCCCAAACCTTTGGGCCAAGAAGAACAGCACTGGTGCTCTGTGAAGTTGTTGACACTGAAACCACCAGAGCAACATTGGCGTCTGCAGATGCAGGTGCTGGTTGAAAATGGCTGTCATCCTAAACCGCATCTACAGTCACCATTGACGCTGAGGCATCTTCTGCATTAACCTCTTCACGCATAGTGCTCCCTTATTGTTTAATTAAAGATATGATATTATATTTTTGTGTATATTTCTTGATTTTAGTGGAAGAAATTACTTCTTTTTAAAATACAGTAATTTTCCCTAAATTTCTGCAGTTCCCTGTAAAATTTGGTAAAATTACACCATATGGCAAATTGTTTATTATCTAATATAAAGATTATATACTTTTAGCCAGCTGCAGTAAAAATCGAAAAAATAATGACAGAATAAATTTTATTTTTATCAAAAAAAGTTTTAACTAGTTGAAATAACTAGTGTTTTCTAGCTAACTAGCTAGTTAACTAGTAAGTTAATTGCTTAAAATTATAAACTAGTAAGTTATCTAGTAAGTTAATTGGTCAAAAATGTAAGCTACTAAGTTAACTAGTAAGTTAATTGCTCAAAATTATCAACTACTAAGTTAACTAGTAAGTTAACTAGCCCAAAAAATGCACTAGTTAACTAGTTAACTAGTAACTAGTAATTTAACTAGCACAACTCTAGCAGTAAAGCAACCTGCAGTAGCCATTAAGCTACTCCAGGAGAAGCAACTGGCGTTGTGGCAAACCACAAACGGACCAGAAGGGTAGTGGAACAAGCTATGCAAGAGCATACCTTGAAATTTATTGTTATAGAATTATTTGATGTATTTAGAAAAGAATAAAATAATTAAAGATAATTTATGGTTAAATCTGACTTTTTATGTATATTAAGTTTGGATAAAAGTGGTGTATAGTTTATGTAAAATTTTTTTATTTTCTCTAGTAACTTACTATTTTTATACTTAAGATTTAAAAATTGAAGGAACAATTCATTTATTTTTACTAAGAATTTTTCATTTTCATTACATATTTGCGCAAATATAAATTATTTGGGAATAGAAAACATTAGTCCCTAGACTATCACATACATTGCTATATTTGTGTACATACCTGATAACATTAAACTGAAAAGCATCAACTTTGTTATAAACAGTTATAGACCTATAAACATTGTTAGCTTTTATTTATAAATCTAAATACTCACATGTATTGACCGATTTATTAGTTTGTGAAAAAGGTAATGAATTTGGGTAAATATTTTTACAAATTTTAAGAAATTTTGGACAGTTAATACAAGCAACATCATTCATGATTCTTACTGTATTTTTTGTAATAATTCTAGAAGGTGAATTGTTTTTGAGATAAATAACGTCCAGAAATGACAGAGATAAATCCGCAATTTGAGGAAAAGCATTACCTCCCATAGGTATACCAGAGATTTATTTAAAAATAATTCCAGAAAATTTAATATATGTATTGTTAACAACAAACTTAATTAGATTTTTTTTAACATTTGGAATAGACATTTATTTTATCATTTGCTAGGTTTTTATCAGTATAAAAACATTTATCATATCCTACCGCCAGATATTGTTTGTTGACATTGTTAAAAAGAATTAAGTTAATTGAAAAATTGTGTCTAGTACTGTGGTTAAGAGTTAAGTTTGTATATAAAGTGCTAAAATCTGCAGTTACAATATGATCAATGCTTTTAATATTTTTAATTTTATTAATTACTTGTAAGCTATTGTCTACAGACCAATTAATAACACCAATTTTTTCAACAAGTGAATTACAATAATTATGGAAATGAATTTTTAAGAACTTTAGAATTTTACCTAATAAAATAGATACAGATTTGGTACTGTATTTGTTTGCACCAAATGACATTGGTAATACTTTTTTATTTTTCAAAACTTTACAACTTAAATCATTAGCAATTGCACAATGGTTGTTTATAAGTTAGTTATATTGAGTTAAGTTAATTGGTTTATACACAAAATTACCTTTTGCATGCCATTTTCAACGGCTATCTTTCATACCTACCTTTTCACACTATTAATAATATTATAATAAATAAATATAATAATATTATAATAAATAATATTTTTTACATATAATGGCATAATTATTTTTAACTTTGTCAACAGGTGTAATTACATACTTATTATGGATTTACATACTTATTATGAATTACATACTAATTATGACACGCGCGCGGTTAACAAATTGTTGAAAATTGTTTAAGAGTAAACCTGATTTTTTTACTAAGTTTAGACAAAGCTTCTGTTATACAATCATTTGTTACTTTTTTAACATTATTAAAATCTATTTTTTTAGGAAGTCTAAATTTTGTACCATATTCCATTATATTTTTTAACGAACTATTATTAATGACGTTTAGCTTACCAGTTACATTATGTTTAAGGTTTCTGTCACAAATGTTAGACTTATGAAAATCAAAATTATTATTAAGAACTGAACTTAATATTTCAGAGTTGAGGTTAATTAAAAATTTTTATAGTTGCAAATAATGTTACATTTTGGTGTATCATATCTGTATACATTTTTAAGTTTACCATAACAATTAATATTAACAGGAAGTAAATTGAGGAGTGAAATTTCATTAAATACACTGTTAAATTTAATAAGATTAAGACCTTTGTTGCAAAAGTAGGTAGACACATAAGTGATTTTATTTTAGTTTTAGTTTTAGTATTAATAGTTTTTTAACGATATGCTGCCATTGCTTTTATAGCTAAAGATATATTGAGACCTATTAAAAAGTCAATTTTTGTTAACAAGATTTTTTAAAATTTTTTAATGATACTTAACCAATTTAGTATATACATTACGAATACTAATTTGAAGATTTTTAACAAGAGTAATTTAGTTAGTAATTAAGTTGTAGTCAGCTTTTTTTTAGTTCTATGTTTATGAGATCTTTTATATTTTACACAATGAAATGGAAATTTTTGTGAAAAGTATGGATGATTTTTATAGTATCCTGGATCTTTGTTAGTTGAAATATTACCATAGCCTTTTATTTTATTATTTAAACCGAACGGGTACGCTGATACCAAGCTTCTAATTTAAAAATCTTCACGCTGAATTAGTTCAACTTTATTATTTATACTTATTTTTCTAGAACACAAAGATTTGTCTTCACAAGAATAATCTACTTGATTAAAGTGTTTAACTAAATAAGTGTCTTTGATAGCTTTTTTTACATCCCTGCGGTGCTCATTGAACCTATGTCTTAAAGTTCTTGAGGTCTCTCCAACACATTGCTTTCCACATTGTTTACAGGAAAAAGCATAAATTATTGCACTGGCTGAACAAACATAATTTTCCTTAGTATTAAAAACAAATTTTTTATTAGTAGTGTAGCTATTTATTGTTTTATCAAAGTTAATATAGTTAATAAAGTTACATGTCATACATACATGTTAGTTAATGTAGTTAATGTAGTATGTCATACATCTATTTAAATAACACTTTTGTGTAAAATAACAAAATATCTGATCTGGGTTAACTAGGATATAATTATGATTTTTTGATGGATCAACAGAGAGAAGCTTTTCCTTATTTAATTGATTTACGTTATTTCTTACCAAAGGAACTTGACTATTTTGAGAACAAGCTGCACTGCCCCGCACAAAAGCAGCACTAGATAGCCAGTTAGAAGCATTGCCACACAATTAGGGATCGACCGGGGCCCTGGCCCTGGCTCCGGCCCTGGCAAACGCAATTCTCTTTACTCTGGCCCTGGGCCCGGCCCCGGAAAATGAGCTGGGGCAAATGAGCCGGGGCAAACTGTGGTAAGGACCCCTAAGAATGCAAAATTTTAAACGCTTCTAAACATTTTTGACAGTGAAATATTATACAAGATTTTATCTACAGAGCTAATTTAATTGTTTCAATATTAGAATATTTATTGTTGATTATGCTGTATTAAGATTTTCTAAAGCCTCTTTATTTTATGAAGATTCCTTGTTTTAATCACGAATCCTTATTCTAAAAATTTAAAGATTTCTCGAGTATCAAAAGCCGTTTGGAGGTTTTATTTACAGGATGAGACTTTGACAGTAGATATTTATGGTTGAATTATATCTGGCTGACCTCTAGTAAGTTTGTATAGGAGACGTAAATGGACCAAATAAAAATTGTGCGATTATAAAATTTTTTAAATAAACGAATTGAAACGCATAATTTTTTTAATTCCTGTTTTTCAAAAAATATACATAAATTAGTCAACTTTCACCCTTTAAAAAATTGTATTTTTGTAGCAAATTGTGTAATTTGATAAAAAAATTGTTAAAATATGAGATTTTAATCTTTAATATAAAACCATTTTTACTGAGAGTTTTAAATTAGTTTGATGTTAAATAGCCGATTTAATAGTGCAAATCATCAAGTTCAGCTAGGTTTCATTTGCCTTTATAATCACAAGACGTATTTTGCATCTATTGGAGTTATTTTAATATCATTGCTTATATCGAAAATATATAAAACAAGAGAATTTTCGGCTAGACAGGGAATTTTTTACCTAAATTTTACAAGAAATGTTGCACTTGCGGATTTTCACGCGCAAGCTATTTTCTGTGCACTTAAAAGCAATAAAAGCACTTAAAAGCACTTAAATGCACTTAGAAGCAATAAAAATTTTCTTGTACAGCGTATACCAAAAACTTGTTTTTTCTAAGACTATTTTACTAAATCGCTTTGTGCCAAAAATTAGCAGAAAATGATTATTAAATTTGATTATTTATATTCGATCATGTGTGAATAAAACGGTTTATTGTATCACTGGACATATTTGCTTGGATTATATATACATGCGTTTATTTTTAGGTGAATATTTGAAACTGTTTTCAAAGTTTGTTACGTTAAAAAACTTCAAGCTGATGTCTAGTCTTTATTTTAGAATTTTTAAATTTATTGTATATCTAATATTTAATACTGAAAACCTGCCATTTTCCGCTATTTTTGGGTGCACCAATTTTTAACAGTTTTAGCGTTTTGCAGTACATATTTTTCCACTTTTGCAAGTAAATGCGCTGCAAAAAAACAAGCATTGACTGCAAAAAATATCTGCGCAAGAAATTAGTGGCATATGCACAGAAAGTTGAGTGCATTTAAAATTTTGCATTTTTTCTCGCATAATTTTATTCAAAAACCTAGTGTATAATCAAAAATAAAAATTTTTCTTGGGTTATACTATGTTTTTTATAAATCTCGAAAAATTATAAAAAGTACTGCAAAATTACAAAAATAATTACAGTGAAAAAGTTTATGTGACGTTAATTTTATAATTTTTGGCTAAAATTAAATAATTTGATTAAAATCATTAAAACAATCAACTTGAAACAGCTAGAAAGCGAGAAGTTTCATGTACTCGCAATATAATATTTAACTTTTTACAATTTAAAAATAGTGTTTTTTATTTACAAAAATTGACAATACAATTTTAAAAATGTTCTTATATTTTAAAATAAAAAGGTGCGTTTTAACCCTTTTTATATGTTTAAACTAAAAATGTTGAATAGTGGTGTGTAAATGAAATTCGAATAAAAGGGCTTCTTCAAAATAACATTCAAGACAAGTATTTTTAACTTTTACGGTGAAATTTCGCCAATTAGGTTCTAACATATTTAATTTAAAATACTTTAATATGAAGAGATTTCGTTATTATAGTTTTGTTAATTTTACCCAGTTTCGATTTTAGTTTCTTTACCACGTTTTGCTTTAATGATCAAAACATACTCCTTGTATAAATATACTTTAACTCCTGCTCTATTTGTAAAGCATTCTTTAAAAGTAACATTACATGGTTTGGTCTATTTGTAAAGCTTTTTTAAAAGTAACAAAAATTGTTTGCGATTAAGTACAACATTTGTTGAACAAGAATATACTGCTAATAACTATGTAAAATTGTACATATATTATGTAAATAAAATAATAATTTAATTTTAAAAAAATTGAAATAAAAATTTTGTTCTGCTTAGAAAAAAAACTTTTGTGTAACAAAAAAAGTTTTTAAATTCTAAAATGTGACTATGCTTAAATTCTAAAATTACCTAACCAAATAATTAACAGTCAACAATTTAATTTTTATTCCAAAAAATTACCAAAATTACAAATTCTGCTAAATTTTTCGCCTGAGGTAAAATTTTCTACCCCGGCCCCGGCCCCCGCTAATTCAAATTTCTCTACCCCCGCCCCGGCCCCGGCATCAGCAAAAATCCTACGCCGGTGATCCCTATACACAATACAGTGCCTAACTTGGCATACACACTGAAGGTGAGGTCCCAAGACTTGTATGCACCCCTTTGCCGGGTACCAGGGCTAGTTGTTTGACTTTTAGACATATTTTTTTTGTTTTTTTTTTTGATTTGTGCACCCAGTAAAAATTAGAGTATAAAAGAAATTTTTAGATAAAGAGTGGCATTAGACCCCGGGAACACCGCCAAGACATTTTATTGTGTTGCCAAAGGCATATACAAATATATATGTAAAATCATAAAAAAACAGTTTGCAAGGCAATAATTATTATGAAATAATAATTATTGCCTTCGGTGACCGTAGTCTTTCAATTGAGACGCAGGTTTTTGTTAATATTGGAATAGTTCTAAAAACTTGTAAATTACCGCATTTTTGTTGATAAATATGGTCAAAAAGGAGGACTTAGAAAAGGAAAATGAGTGCTTAAAAAACAAATTGAACAATTAGAAAAAGAAAAATATCTTTGGAAAGAAGAAAAAGCCAAAATGTCCAGGCGTATTGACAAGCTGGAAGCGAATCAACATCTTAACCCAGATTTGATCAGCCACGTTTGCAAAGAGATGTTCGGCAGGCTTTTTCCTTTGATCTTGGCACGGATGGAAAAGTGGGAAGCGGAGAAGGAGCATTCCACTATGCTTGTTGTTTCAGGATTGGAAGAAGCCCTGACTCCAGAAAAAGAGCAGGAAACAATCGAGCATCTTGTTGATACATTAAACAATGGTGCCGAAAAAATATCTATTTACGAACATTTTCATTTAGGTAGGATTAATCCTACTTATCCTAAATTAGGTTAGCTTCCGAACGGATTTGGAACAATTTGATTCGCTCCGCAGGAAATTTTAAAAATGTGGATCGCTATAAAAAGGTGTTTGTTAGGCCCTCATTAACTGAAGAACAAAGAGAGGAACAAAAAAAGTTGCTCAGTTATAGAAAAAAAGCATTAGAGGGTGGTGATAAACGAATGATTATTCGTTACACAGAGAATGGAAACCCTTAAATTTTTGATCTAGATTTGAAAAAGGAAATCAAGCTTTCAGATTCTAAATAGGATTTTGAGCGAGTTGATCACTACAAAACGTACAGTAGTAATCTAACATCTTTATGTTTTAACGCTAGAAACTTAAAAAAATTGTTACCAGAATTTAAATACTTGATTTCCGGTCAGGATTTGGTATATGATAATTGTGACAATTTCATGGTGACAGAGACGTGGTTTAAAGAAACAATAACAAATAATATGATAGATAAGTGGGAAAATTTTGACATTTTTAGACTCGATTGGAATAATTCTGAGGGTGGAGGTGTTTGCATTCTTTCAAAAAAGGTATTCAGGTAAATATTGATAGTATAAAATATAAAAATGTAGAAATCGTAGCAGTTGATTTTTCTCTTTTTAATACAAAAATAAGATTTTTTTGTTTATATCGTAAGCCACAATCTTTAAGAATAGATGATCAAGTTTATTTTCAACATTTAAGAGATTTGACGGATAATTTTTACGGTTCTTTAGTTTTAGGTGGGGATTTTAATCTCCCTGGCATGGATTGGTCAATTCCGAAGGTAAAATCAAATAATCAAAATGAACAAGAATGGTTTCTTTTTTTTCAAGAACTTGGTTTAACACAGTTCGTTCAAAATCCGACCAGAAAAAATAATTATCTTGATTTAATTTTGTCCAATGATCCAGAAGTATTTAATTCCATTGAAGTTTTACCTGGTTTTTCATCATCAGATCACGACTCAATTCAGTTAGAACTAAATGTTGATATTTTTAAACAAAGCACTAAATGTCTTGATAATGTAAAATGGGTACCAGATTTCTCAAAAGGTGATTATGAAATGTTTTCACTTTACTTAAGAGCAGTTGATTGGGATCATTTATTTTCTGCTTGTACAACAATTGAGGAAATGTGGGATTGCTTTAAATCGGTACTAACTGAAGGCATATTAAATCATATACCACTTAAAAAATTTTCCACAAAATCAAAAAAACACTTATATCCCAAAATTATTAAAAAATTGCAAAGGAAAAAACAATGTTTATGGAAAAAATACAAGACTAACTGCAATAATTTAGAGTATAAAAAAAGCTTGCGCTGAGTATAAAAAATCTGTTAAAGACTATCATATAAATTTAGAAAATAAAATTTTAAACTCGGGAAACATTAATAATTTATAATTTATATAATAATTTATTTGGATTTCGCGAAGGCGTTTGATACTGTATCGCATGAAAAGCTTTTATACAAATTGGAAAAATTAGGCATCACAGGAAGATTTCTTAAATGGATAAGAGCATTTTTAACTGGAAGAGACTTAAAAGTAGTAATCAACAACACAGAATCAAATTCCTATCCTGTAATTAGCTCAGTTCCTCAAGGCTCGGTTTTAGGTCCATTTTTGTTTCTCATCTATATTAATGATCTAACTGACTGCGTAAAATATTCAGAAATAAAGCTCTTTGCAGACGACGCCAAGGTTTTTACCAGTTTTTCTCCTGCTGATAAGGAAGAGAAGTCACTAAAATTACAGGAAGATTTAAATAGAAAATCTCACTGGTCAAAGCAATGGCAGTTGCAGCTAGCCGATCACAAATGTGAAGTTCTTCATTTAGGTTTAAAAAATAGAGGAGTTAGATTTAATTATTCTATTGAGGATAAAATACTCTTAAAAACCAATTTAATTAAAGATCTTGGAGTAAATATTTCAGAAAATTTAAAGTTTTCAGAGCATTGTAAATTATTTTCAAAAAAAGCCCAACGTACATAGGCTTTAATTTTTAGAACTTTTAATTCAAATACTATGTCTAATTTGCTGCGCGCTTACACTGTATATGTTAGGCCACAACTTGAATACGCAAGTGTAGTTTGGAATCCATATCTTCAGAAGGATATCGATGTATTAGAACGCGTTCAGAGAAATTTCACAAGAAGATTATTTAAACGGTGTCACATACAAGATACAAATTACGATAATAGACTAAAAATCTTAAATTTACCTAAACTTAAAGAGCGACGAGACATGTTTGACCTCTATGAATGCTATAAAATTATTCATGAAACTACAAACATAAAGTCTGCAAATTTTTTTACTATTAATTACTTTCCAACGAGAGGCTATTCTTTTAAGATTAAAATACAAAAAAGTAGAGTAAATGCAAGAAAATATTTCTTTTGTAATCGGGTTGCACCTAAATGGAATAATTTATCACAAAAACAAGTTTCTGCTGCTTCAGTATTTGCTTTTAAGAAAAGTTTTAGTGATGGCTCAAATTAGTGCTTAGCAAACTAACCTTTGAGTCATTTTTTAGTAAACCATTTTTCTGTCTCCCAAATTCGCAGCCACAATTGGCTCGCTTATTTTAAATTGATTGTATAGTGTTAAATTGTTGGATTTAAGTGATAATAATTATGTTATGTTGTTGTATGTTTACTAAAATAAACAATTTGAATTTGAATTTGAATTTGAAAATTTAATTACACAAACTAAAATTACAATTTGGAAGTTAGGACTAGTTTGGGTGCAGATGAGTGTTTTAAACAAGTTGCTAGGGTTAAGTTGCAACAAATAAACCTAAAGTAACTAAGAAGGTAAGTTTCTAAATAAATAAGGAAACCTACTTTTTTTTAAATATATAGTGTATTAAATTCAAGGTAAACCCAACGTGGCTGCAACAGTTGTTTATTGGATTAAAAAATGCAAGCTAGGAGCGTACAGAACTAACACATACACCAACTGAACCGCAGAAGTTTAATAGCAAACAAAAAAATGTTAGGTTAGTTAGCTGGGCATACTCTAATTTCCAGATGAACAAAAATAAAACTAAAAAAACATAAAAATCACAAAAAACACAAATAAGCATGCTCTTGGTCTTTTAGCATTTATTTTGTTAACTAATGTACCTTTAGAGCTCAGTCCTCTGATTCAATTGCTCACAATGTATGGCTCATGTATCACGGATATAAATGTGTGCAATTTTAATAAGACGCGGCATACTGCATCTTTGCTATGCTGCAAGTTAATCTGAATGAAATTGGTGCTGATGTTAGTCATGGTTACAACTGGTAAAACTAAATTAGTATATACATATTCATAAAAAGTTTTTTATTTCAGTATCTTTCCTTAGGCCTACTTAGACCCAAGTCTGGGAACCGTAAAGTTTACCCAGTGGATTGAAAAGTAGGGTCTAAGGCCCAACAGCTTTAAAGCCTCAACCAATGGTTGGTCTATGCCGACAGTCAGTAGTTGCTATTTTCACTACTGTCTCGGGCCCAGACTTTCCATTGGTCTGTATTTAAGGTTGGGTTTTGATACTGAAGTCTTCACAATATTTAAGGCGCCTCCAGGTTAAAGCCTGGAATCCACACTTTTGCTTTTGTTAGCTCCCGATCGCTGAGTTTTATGACCTGAAAGTTTGTGCCCTCAAACTAGTCAATATCTGGAACCACTTTGTAGAGCCACCCCAGAGTATCCATGTTGGCACAGCTCAGTTTGAACATATCGTCGTGCAGTCCACATATTTCAAACTGAGGTGGTGGTTATTTATTGATCATTCCTTTGTCAATGAAAGCAACAATTTGAAAGTGTATGTGCTGGACGATTTTGTCAGTGACAGTTGCTAGAGTTCTCAGATCGTCATTGTTTGAGACGGACCTACGTGCAATACATATGACACCGCTTTTACACGTTTGGCGCTAGAAGCACTAGGAGTTGACTGATTTGAAGGCCTTGAACTCTTTCCAGCAGCTCTGACAGTGGTTTTTGAGTCCCTTCCTGCAGCTTAGGGCCCATTGCTAGTCCCCTTTCCACTAGAGGTAGCTACGATTGCACCAGAGTCAGATTTGGTTTTAAGTGTACCAAGGCCTTGACCAGCTTTTCTCTTAACCTTCCAATTTCTTTGGGTTTCTTCTTTTCGGAAATTGGAGGGTCTTTTGACTCTCCATTTTCAGGTTTACTGCTGGGACAGTATTCACCACCCAATAACATAGATTCATCCTTTGGGGACATAGACATACACAGCAAATTAGCGGGGCTGGATGAATCTATGTTATTGGGTGGTGAAGACTGTCCCAGCAGTAAACCTAAAAATGGAGAGTCAAAAGACCCTCCAATTTCCGAAAAGAAGAAACCCAGCTGGTCAAGGCCTTGGTACACTTAAAACCAAATCTGACTCTGGTGCAATTGTTGCTACTTCTAGTGGAAAGGGGACTAGCAATGGGCCATAAGCTGCAGGAAGGGACTCAAAAACCACTGTCGGAGCTGCTGGAAACAGTTCAAGGCCTTCAAATCAGTCAACTCCTAGTGCTTCTAGCGCCAAACGTGTAAAAGCGGTGTCATATGTATTGCACGTAGGTCCATCTCAAACAATGACGATCTGAGTACTCTAGCAACTGTCACTGACAAAATCGTCCAGCACATACATTTTCAAATTGTTGCTTTCATTGACAAAGGAATGATCAATAAATAACCACCACCTCAGTTTGAAATATGTGGACTGCACGACAATATGTTCAAACTAAGCTGTGCCAACATGGATACTCTGGGGTGGCTCTACAAAGTGGTTCCAGATATTGACTAGTTTGAGGGCACAAACTTTCAGGTCATAACATTCAGCAATCGGGAGCTAACAAAAGCAAAAGTGTGGATTCCAGGCTTTGACCTGGAGGCGCCTTAAATATTGTGAAGACTTCAGTATCAAAACCCAACCTTAAATACAGACCAATGGAAAGTCTGGGCCCGAGACAGTAGTGAAAATAGCAACTACTGACTCTCGGTATAAACCAACCATTGGTTGAGGCTTTAAAGCTGTTGGGCCTTAGACCCTACTTTTCAATCCAGTGGGTAAACTTCACGGTTCCCAGACTTGGGTCTAAGTAGGCCTAAGGAAAGATACTGAAATAAAAAACTTTTTATGAATATGTATATACTGATTTAGTTTTACCAGTTGTAACCATGACTAACATCAGCACCAATTTCATTCAGATTAACTTGCAGCATAGCAAAGATGCAGTATCTGTTTTATGCCGCGTCTTATTAAAATTGCACACATTTATATCCGTGATACAGGAGCCATACATTGTGAATCAGAGGACTGAGCTCTAAAGGTACATTAGTTAACAAAATAAATGCTATAAGACCAAGAGCATGCTTATTTGTGTTTTTTGTGATTTTTATGTTTTTTTAGTTTTATTTTTGTTCATCTGGAAATTAAAGTATGCCCAGTTAACTAACCTAACATTTTTTTGTTTGCTATTAAACTTCTGCTGTTCAGTTGGTGTATGCGTTAGTTCTGTACGCTCCTAGCTTGCATTTTTTAATCCAAGAAACAACTGTTGCAGCCACGTTGGGTTTACCTTGAATTTAATAAACTATATATTTAAAAAAAAGTAGGTTTCCTTATTTATTTAGAAACTTACCTTCTTAGTTACTTTAGGTTTATTTGTTGCAACTTAACCCTAGCAACTTGTTTAAAATACTCATCTGCACCCAAACTAGTCCTAACTTCCAAATTGTAATTTTAGTTTGTGTAATTAAATTTTCAAATTCAAATTCAAATTCAAATTGTTTATTTTAGTAAACATACAACAACATAACATAATTATTATCACTTAAATCCAACAATTTAACACTATACAATCAATTTAAAATAAGCGAGCCAATTGTGGCTGCGAATTTGGGAGACAGAAAAATGGTTTACTAAAAAATGACTCAAAGGTTAGTTTGCTAAGCACTAATTTGAGCCATCACTAAAACTTTTCTTAAAAGCAAATGGCTCCGCTTTTTTTAAATCATATTTTTGTTATCGTTTATTGTTACTTAGATTTTTACAAATAAAAAAGAATTTAATTTTTATTTTGTATTATTAAGTTTAGTAATAATGTAAATTTCACATCTCTCTACCATATGGTAGTTGCTTCTTCCTCTCTACCTTTTTTAAAGGTAGTTGCTATACAGCATAACATTATGTTATGTTCTTAAAAAGTTGGTTTTCATTAGTTTTTTTATAAGTAATCTTCTCTAGCCAAACGGTTTTTATATTACTCTCTAAACCTAGTTGTTAATTTGGCAATAAACTTATTATTGTTTTTCACTAAATAGTTCATTAATATACATAATTGCAAATTTACATAATACTCATATAATTTGTAAGTGTGTAACAGTATTCGAGTTTCCCAAAATCTTTTATCTCTAAAAATTTATTTCAGCAACGTACCCTCCTATTTCTATTTTTTGTGTTTTTATTTGTTTTTTAAAATAAGTTTTTCTGCCACAAGTATTTTCTATAATTTCTGGCCAAAAAAACAATTTTTGTTCAGTTTGTTATTTATGTTGTTTATTTTAGGCACTGCTTTTTGCTTTATGCAACAAAATTTTATATAATTTCAAGTATTTACTTTTGTGTTCGCGTTGGGGCCTTCAAGAGGACTCCCCCTTAGGGGTGGGGGTTTCACCCCTACTCAAATTATGTTTAGCTCTAAAAATACTGCCCTCAGTCCCCCGCATAGTAAGGGCGTCATAATCTCGGGGTCTAACAGTGATGTGTTTGGAACAGGCACCACTTTAAATAATCAATCTGTTCAAAGTTATAATAACACCGCGATGGTACGTGGTGGTGTTATTAACAAATCCAATCATAACGCACTTATAAACTATAATTTTCATTTTCTTACCTTTAACGCTAATAATCAACAGTTTGAATTTACAAAAAATATTAAATTTAACACAAATAAATGTAACAAAGCAAAATGCTTAACGTGTCCGTATATCAATAATGAACATTTTATAACCTCATATTGCACTAAACGTAAATTTCTACCAAATATAAACAGTATACATAATTGCGAAGTCAAAAACATAATTTATGCAATATCGTGCAAAAGATGCGGGCTACAGTATATAGGAGAAAGCCAAAGGAGCTTACGACAGCGTTTCAACAAACATAAAAGAGATGTTAAAAGTAATGTTAAAGACAGTTTTCTAGTAAAACACTTTAATAATAATGAACACTCTGTTAATGACATGAATGTATGTATTTTAGAACACTGTAGGGATTTAGGTTCAGGAAATAAGCAAAATTTATTGCAACGAGAAGATTTTTGGATAAAAGCATTAAACACAGCATTTCCTTTTGGTCTTAATGATAAAATTAATGGCTACGGCATTATTTCTTCTGACAAAGATCCACGTAATTACAAAAACAATCCCTATTTTTGTACAAAAATGCCTTCTGTTGTAGTAAAGAAAAGTAGAAATAAAAGGAAACGCACCAATAAAAAAGTTAATTACAATATTGTAAAGAAAAGTATTGATATTCTAAGCAAAACAAATGTCACGCCATTTGATATTTACAAAACGTTAAACACCATTTCACTTAAAAACTTCTTGGCATTATTGAATTGGTTGGAGACAGTACGTATTGATTATTGGATTAAATTAGGCGTAAAAGCTATGGCTGCTTATAGATTTAGACATAAAGGTGTAAATAAAATTAATTTAGGTAGTTCATCACAAAATGTTTACGTTAAAGCCAATTTTGTCAATAAAGGACTTGACCTTATTAAATTTGATAATCTTTTTAAAGATAAAACGCTTCTTTCAATGTCACCTATTAATTTTAAAAAAAGAAATAATTTTAATATTGTATATACCTATCAGCCATGCATAGGCACATATTTTTGCAACTATAAAGATTTTTTAAAAAAACTAAATTTTACAAAATTAAAAAATTTATTAAATTCAGATTGTGAATGTTCTGTTTCAAATTTTTGTGATCCAGTGTTTAAGCATATTATAACGGGTAACCTAAATTTTATTGATAATTTAATACTACGTAAATTATTCAGTTATGGTGCTAAATATAGATTACCTAAATCAGTTAACTGGTATGAAGTTAAATTAGCTGCTTATGAATGTATTGATAATTTTATTAATAACTATAGTAAAAAATCACAAATAGGGTTAAATTTATTTAATGAATTTAAACAGCGAGCACAAAATATAGTAAAAAATCGAATAAAATTTTGTGTTAATAACAATTTTAATATTTCATACCCCGATGGTTTTATGATGAAAAGCTTATTAAAAAACTAATCACCAAACTACAAGAAAAGTTTGTTATTACCCTTATCGATAAAGCCTCCAATAACTTTGGTTTTATTTGTAAAAAATACTATGCGTCGGTTCTTTGCGATGAACTGGGTATAACTTTTACAACAAAAACAGGACATTTAAATATTGAAGGTAACAACGTTTATAAACACGTTTCGAATTTAGGTTTAGATAATATCATTAAAATGCATGTACAATTTAGTAACCAAATCGGTTTTGTTGTTAGTAATAATCAACTTTGTTTACCTCTTCTTTTTAGCATACCTAAGTTTCATAAAAATCCAATTAAATTTCGACATATTTCAGGAGCTAGTAAATGTAGTACAAAAACTATTTCAATTTTGCTAAGTAAAATTCTAAAATTTTTTCGTAATCATTTTAATAACTACTGTAATGCGTTAAAAGACAAAATAGGCTCCACATACTGGTCAATTAATAATTCATTAGAAGTTATGGATAAATCTAATAATATTAGTAATATATACAATATGTTTAGTGGCGATTTTAGTACACTATATACCAGCCTATCTCATGA
This sequence comes from Microlaimidae sp. YZB2_3, assembly GCA_030248175.1. Lineage (NCBI taxonomy): Eukaryota > Metazoa > Nematoda > Chromadorea > Desmodorida > Microlaimidae > Microlaimidae sp. YZB2_3. The sequence goes on along the minus strand of JASAMX010019577.1, from coordinate 4,989 downwards.
TACAGTTTTAGCCAATCTTTCAGGTTTAAATAACCTTTTATTTAGTAATTCAGGTAAAAAGTATATCATAGTCAGTTATTACAAATGTTATTATTCGGATATACCTGCTACGCAAGAAAACTCATTTTTTACTAAGGAACAAATCTTACAGATGATAAAATTTGTGGTTACAAATTCATATGTTCTTTTTGCTAAAGAGGTATTCTGGCAAAGTTCTGGTATACCGATGGGGTCAAACTGTTCGCCGCAGATAGCAGATCTCACTTTATCATTTTTAGAATTTAACTATTTAAAATCTGATATTAGAAATCGACTCAAGTTCAAACACACTTTTAGATATATTGACGGTTTACTCAGTTTTAATTGTAATAATTTTTATGCAATGTGTAAAGATATATATCCTACGGAATTACCACTTACTGACACAGGTATTTCAAACAAAGTAGTTAATTATTTGGATTTAAATATTCAAATAAATAAACTAAATATTAATGTATTCAATAAAACAGACGATTTTAATTTTAAAGTTATACGTTACGTTCGTAAATCCAATAATGTGAGTGTAAACATAGGGTTAAATGTATTTTTTACGCAAATTGTTCGAATTTCTCGCATTTGTTTGGATAAAACATATTTTTATAATAAAATTTATGAACTATACTCGGATTTTTTACAATTGGGCTTTAACAAAAATGAACTTTATGAACAGTTAAAACCATTTTTTGTAAGATATAAACCTCTTATGGCCAAGTTTGAAATTCATAATAATCAAAATTTTAAAAAATTTTTGCACCAACATCTTTTTAAATAATTTAAAAAGCATAAGTACATATAATTTTAACTTATTAACATTTGTATACTTAAACTTATAAAAGTTTCCGTCTCTACTTAGCTTACGCTAAGTAGTTGCTTATATTCTCTACAAAGCTTAAGCTTTGTAGTTGCTTAACATTTTTTTTCAAATAATTTTTCTAAAAAATATACAATTTTTTTAAAAAATTATTTAGGGTTATACAGGTCTGTTTTAAAGTTTACGGCAGGTCTTTTTTTGTTTTTTCAAACTTTAGTCCCATCTTTTATGCAAATTTTTATTGTTTGTATTTTCTGTTCATTAACGGTTTACATTCACAACTTTTAATTTGTTTTATTCTGTAATTACAAGTGATTTTATTTTTAATTCCAAGGATGTTTTTAATTTTTTTATTTTTTATCTATTAAACGCTAGTTTTCTACAGTTTTTATAGAAATTTTTTTTTGTTTGTTCATTTTAATTTTTGTTTTTAGTTATTTTGCATGCACGCGTTTTAGCATGTTTTGTTTTCTTGAAAGACGCGAATTCGCCTACTGACGAGCTCCTGTTCGCCTCCTTCAAGTAGTTTGTGTTATTAAAAAATACGTCTAGGAGATTAAAAGGAGCGAAACGTATTTTTTAATTAGAATTACATTATTTTTGGTTAATTTTAGCACATCATGTGAACGATTTATTTATTAATTTATAATTTTTGTAGGCTGTTTTCATGGTATTTTTACTCTAATTTTTTCATGTGTGTTGATCTTGGGTTTTTTCGTTTTCCCTCATAGTTTTTGTTTTTGTTTTTCTTATTAACTATGGCTAACGCTTTCTTTGAAACAATTGTTAGGGTAAACTTAATAATTTGTATTCTTAATTTCAAATCTATAAAATATTTTAATAAGTGATATTGATTGGAGCTTTGGAGATTTTTTTTTTATTTTGGAAGTTTAAAAGGCAATTTTTTTATGACCTTCAAAACTTAACCAAAATTTGAGCAAATGTAATGCATATATAAAGAACAAATATTACTATACGTAATGTATTATGTACGTAATAAAAATTGAAATGTTCATTTTCTTACAAATAACTTAATTTAAATGCAAATAATAAAAAATCCATCTTTGGTTAAACGAATTTTTATTTTGGATCTTACCACAACAAATTGATTTTGTGTTGATCGATTTGTTTTTAAAATGTAGCTATTTAAATTTTGTACAGTCTTTGTTTTTTCGTAAGACACACTAAAATTATTAATTAAATCAAGTCTTGTCTTGTTCGCATATTGAAATTTGCATATACGTCATGATCGACCGCATAATTTGTCAGATCAAAAAATCGTGATTATCAATCGATTCTACATTGTCAACCATATATATGTTCGTTAAAATCCAGCAAACTTAACACCTGTGTTTTTGGCGGTGCTTCACAGTATAAACTTGCTAACTGTAAATTCTATTTACCTCGATTGCACAAAAGTCTAATAAAAAAACATCGTTACCAATCGATTCCATGTTACAAGCTCCATCTATCTATATTCTGAATTTTAAGTCATTTCAATTTCCTTTGGTTGAATTATAAATAATTTAAATTAATTTGCATATACTTCAGGATCGACCGCACAATTTTTCAGATCACAAAATTGTGATTATCAATCAATTCTCCTTTGTCAGTTGTATCTAGGGATGCATTGAGCTGCTCACAAATGCTCAATACCAATTGGTACTCACATATATTTAATTGTGAGTACTAAGCTCAAGCTCAAGCTCACAATAAATCTTAGACTCAAGCTCAAGCTCACAATTAGCCCAGGCTAATTAGCTTAATTGTGAGCTTGACAAAAAATAAAAAAAATATATACCAAAAGATGAGATGTTTAAATCCTAAATAAGAAGCCTTATTAGAATATGCCATTATAACAACATTATTTCAGTCCATTAAAATGTTTTTTTTTTATTTTAAAGTCTTATTCTTCTGTTAATACACGCCAGTTATAATAAAGAGCCTGCTTTAATTTAATAATGGAACAATTTAATTTATCTAAATTCATAAATAAATAAATCTATTTAAATTGACGCGAATTAATGAAAAATAGGTCATTATTATGACATAACTCAAAAAATATGTCATTTTAAAGCCATTTTATTTAATGGCTTATATAAACGCTTTATATTCTTTATTCAAGACTTATTTTTTTTGTAAATTGCATTTGTTTTATCCATGATTTTATCTATTGGTTTTCCACTGTTATTTAAAAAAACTAAATTTTCTACAAAAAAGAATATGTGTTAGAATAAATACTTAAAAATGCAGTAAAAAGTTTTTGCCTTCGATTTTGACTATTTTTTGGCAAAATTTTATTCTGTGTTCCAACTAGGGATGCATTAAGCACCAGATTTTAATTGTGAGCTGAGCATTACTTAGTACTCACAATTAAATTAATTGTGAGCTTGAGCCTGAGTACTCACAATTAAATATATGTGAGTACCAATTGATATTGAGGATTTGTGAGGCTGGCGAATTTTTAAAATATACTTACGTATAGAACAGCAGCAATGGGTCGTTTCAGGACGACTTGAGAGAAAGGGGCTGAACCCCCCCCGGAAAAAAATTTTAAATTTAAGACTGTAAAACACCAAGACAACCCAGAAAACACCGCAAAACACTTGATTTAACTAACATATGAATTTCAGATGAAATTATGGTTTTTAATTAAAAAAAATCTAAGGCCTCATGGCGTTTAAAAATGACAGTAGATATAAACAATCTTATTTCACCTATACAATTGTATTATTGAATAAGTCAAACTACAACATGATGTTTTTCTTGATTTCATAGATTTATTAAGTTTTATTGCGATTTTTTAGCGAAAAAAATTATACTGATTTAAAAAACCATAATTTCTCAATACTAACGGTAAAAGTGTTTTTGCATATACCTTTTGCAAGGGCGTATCCAGGGGGGTTATGGAGGTTGTAATCCGCCCCTTTTGAGCTGGCGGAGGTAAAAATTTGGGGGTCCTAAGAGAACAATTTAGAAAATTTTCTTGCGCTTCGCTCCGCTCAGCGTTCTACATTAATATATTTATTATGGATTTGTCTGAAGAATTAAAAAAGTTTGATGTCACATGCAAATTGTTTGCTGATGATGTGAAACTCTATTATTCTAGATCAAGGTTAAAAACTAACCAATGTAAAAGCTAATGTAATGTAAATGTAATGTTAAAGCTGCAAATTTAAATATTTTTAAAAATGAAATCAACAAAATATCGTTTGATAAATTTACATTGTTTGACAGACACATGTGAATAGCCCATGGGCTCTGTGTGTTTTCTCCCTTTTTTATTTCTAATAATACGTTTAATCAGTGATTTAGTAGTTTGTTTTTTTTTGAAAAAATTTATATGTATTTTTTTAAGGTTTGATATTTCTGCTTTAATAAAAATGGATATTGATTAATAAAGATTACATGGTTATAATAGATTGTGTCGTTGAAAGACTCTACTGCTCTTTTGGAATTTGATTTGTTTTGTATTTCCAGTACGTTTTTTTTACCATGTTGAATGCTTAATACTTATTTTATTTATATCACATATAACTTATTGATTCATGAATAAAATATCACGTATTTTAGAATTAATAATGGTTTATTTATTCATTCATTCTTTCATATCTTTTTAAAACTTTTAAGTGGTGGTTCTAATGAATTTTAAAGACAATTATTGAAACTTTTTTCACGCTGTCGCACGATTTTTAATGTTATACCTTTTTAAACCTATAATTTTTCAAGTTTAACTTGAAAAAACAAATAAAATCAAAAAAAATTAGTGAGCGCGAAGCGCAAAAACTTTTTACCCTTTTTAATGTCTTTTTTATTGTATTTTGAAAATTTAGAGTTAGAAAAAAAAGTTTAAAAAATTAGAGTAAATGCTGGTATTTTCTAATGATATTTAGATATTTAGCATTTTTACGTATTTTTATAAGCATCTAACACGTATGAAACAAAATTGTTGTAATTATGGATTTTTATTATTTAAACTTTCCAGGGTGAAATTAAGTATATTATGAAAAACCTTTTTTTAGCTTTTTGCACAAAAATGATATTGAATATAAATTTAAAAAAAAAACATTAAAGGATCACTGTCACTAATCAAATTCCTATAATGCCTTAAATAAACTACTTCTTTAATACAAACCTAT
>JASAMX010019576.1:0-12296 GCA_030248175.1 Microlaimidae sp. YZB2_3 | reverse complement strand
CCCAAAATTTGAAATCTCACACCGAGTAGACCCCCCTAAAAGCCAGGGGGGTCCGGACGCCCCCCTGGACCCCCCCCCCCCTAAAAAATTTTGGCCTTCCACGCCGGGGTGGACCCCCCCCCCCTTAGCGGACCCGACCAAAAACACCTATGAGGGTGTATGTGAGAACGATCCCGGTAGCTAGTGGGTTGTTGTTGTTGAATAACCTGAAACTTATCTCCCTATGCAGATTATGCAAAGGGCAGGCGCTAAGACAAGCCAGGAGGGACGAAAATGTTTCACCCCTATGGTTAAGACTCTTCGTCCAACATTCATAACGATGTTGGCAACCTTTACCGCTAGAGTGTTCACTACATGCAGTGTTCACCCATTCCGAGGTCTTTGTCTAAAGGATTTTTTAAGTCGCGCCTAATATTGATTTTACTATTTAACGTCGTACATGCAGACCTGTGCACGGTCTGAAAATTTTATTGGAGGATTGCCCCCCCCCCGTTTCTGCCCCCCCGCCAAAAAAAGAAAAAGTACCTAAAAATATAACGCCATTTTTAACCTATTGTGACGCCATCATCGTAAATTTTTTGCAGTTTTAAGCCTATTTCAATGCTTTTTAATCCATTCTAGACCTATTTACTCTCGCTTTTTGTCCCTCCCTTCCCTCTCTCTCACCTTTTTTTCTCTTTTTTCTTCCCCCTCTGCCCCCCCCCCGTTTCAAAAAAGCTGCCCCCCGTGCCCCCATTGGAAGCCCCCCCCCCGTTTAAAACCCCGGGGGGGCAGTGCACATGTCTGTTCATGGTCAGTATAGGTGTTCCTGCAAGGCCAGTGCTACAAACTTCACGACACACAATAGGGGTGTATTTGTCCACTGATTTGCTAGATGGAAAACTGCCATGTGTGGCCGACGTACAACAACAAACACTCTGGCTATGCCACCAATCTGGACACATTTCTATAAAAGAAAAGATCCAGCAACCAGGTTTAGGTAGTAGTGGAACCCGTAGGCCCGTTTTAGGTGCTGCCCGAAGGTCAGCACGGTCCTGATGGCTCAATGGCACATAGTGGGTTGTTACCTATGGTATAGTACTAGTAGCATAGTAGCTAGTCGGATTGTTACCCGTGGTAAATAGCATTTTAAATTATAGAGAGACAGACCTGTGCACGATCTGGAAATGTCTCCCCCCCCCCCAGCTTTATTGTAGGATTTGCCCCCCCCCCCCTCCGTGTCAAAAAAGTTACATTACCCTGAAAATTGCATGCAGAAATATCTCCCCTATGCAGATTATGCAAAAGGCGATGTGCCATGCCCAGAGGGGGGGGGCGGCCACCCCCCCCCCCCCCCTAAATCCGGCGTAGCCGGATTTTTTTGTAAGGGGGGGACCTTTACGTTTTTTGAATTTTGGGAAAGAAAATTTTTTTTCTTAAGTATTGATACAAAAACTTTCCTGATGCCTTCCAAAAGCATATTAATAGTCAAAAAAACAAAATTTTCCCCGCTTCGCGGGTAGTTTAAATTGACAAGTTATCTTAGTTTTTCGATTTCAAATCGATTTTGTTGCTCAATAGTTATGGCATACATGTTAAATAAAACTACTAAGAACACTATTAACCTTTTATTAACGTTTTAAACACATGTTTTAAATAGATAAGAATAAAAAAAACCTTAAATTTTGTTTTAATTATCATCTGGAATTAAAGTTTCTAGTGTATTTTAGCGCCTTAAATAAAAAATTTTCTCCCCCCGGGGGGCATTCTACCCCCCGCCGGACCCTCCTGACAAGGGGCTCTGCCCCTTGATCCCGTTGGGGAGCTCTCGCCCCCCAACCCCATTGTGCTGGGGGGCGGCAGCCATATGTGAGAGGGGGCAGGGTGGGGGGGCGTCCACCCCCCCTAGCCTCGAAATTTTGGGACCTCCCCCTAGACGAAAATCTAGAGGGGGGGCCTCTTCAAATTTCCGAATTTTTTACCCCTGACCCCCCTCTAGATTTTGAAATGTGACCCCCCCCCTCCACCGTCGGGAAAATTTTAGGTACCTTTTTATACTAAATTTTCTTCCAAAAACGTAAATTTTCATCACATATTCATGCTTTTAAACCCTTTTTATACATGAATATGGCTTTTTATTCAATAAAATGTAGTATTATCCTATAAAAAACATTTATTAAAGTTATTATGGTTTAAAACTGATTTGCTTTGGACACCCGGACCCTCCCTGACCCCTCTTAAGAGTTTGAAATCTGACCTCCTACTTGAAACTCCTAAAATATTGCATAGTAGTAAATTTTTCGCCCCTCCTGGCCTGTCTTACACACCCCCCCCCCCCCTTTCGCCAGTGGCGTGCCCAGTCTTTTATTTTCGGGGGGGGGGCGGTCTGGGGGGTACATACTAACCCTGAGGGGGGGTCTGGGGGGCTGCCGCCATAAGTGAGCACGGTCGGGGAAGCTAGAGGGGGAGTGGTTACCCGGGGTAAATCGAATTTTGGAATTCTAGGAGGGGGGTCCCAGGAGGGTCCGGACCCCCCCTAGCTTTTGGAGGGGGGGGTGAGACCCGGGGAGCAGAATTTTAAAATCTAAAGAGGGTCAGGTCGGGTCCTGCTGTTCCAAAGCAAAACAGTTTTAAACCATAATAACTTTAATAATTGTTTTTTTATAGGTTCATAATCCATTTTATTGAATAAAAAGCCATATTCATGTATGAAAAGGGTGTAAAAGCATGAATATGTGATGAAAATTTACGTTTTTGGAAGAAAATTTAGTATAAAAAGGTACCTAAAATTTTCCCGACGGTGGAGGGGGGGGGGTCAGATTTCAAAATCTAGAGGGGGGTCAGGGGTAAAAAATTCGGAAATTCGGGGGGAGGGCCCCCCCCTAGATTTTCGTCTAGGGGGGGGGTTCCAAAATTTCGAGGCTAGGGGGGACCCCACCCTGCCCCCCCTCTCACAGATGGCTGCCGCCCCCCAGAAATGGGGGGTCTGGGGGGCGAGAGCCCCCCAGCAGGGTCAAGGGGCAGAGCCCCTTGTCAAAAGAGTCGGGGGCAGAATGCACCCCGGGGGAGAAAATTTTTTATTTAAGGCGCTAAAATACACTAGAAATTTTAATTCCAGATGCTAATTAAAACAAAATTTAAGGTTTTTTTATTCTTATCTATTTAAAACATGTGTTTAAAACGTTAATAAAAGGTTAATAGTGTTTATAATAGTTTTATTTAACATGTATGTCTTAACTATTGAGCGGCAAAATCGATTTGAAATGAAAAACTGAGATAAAATGTCAATTTAAACTACCCGCGAAGCGGGGAAAATTTGGTTTTTTGACTATTAATATGCTTTTGGAAGGCATAAGGAAAGTTTCTGTATTAATATTTAAGAAAAAAAATTTTCTTTCCCAAAATTCAAAAAAAACGTAAGGGTCCCCCCCTTACAAAAAAATCCGGCTACGCCGGATTTAGGGGGGGGGGGGGCGGCGGCCGCCCCCCCCCCCTGGGCACGCCACTGCCTTTCGCATAATCTGCATAGGGGGCTGGCCCGCCCCCGACCACCGACCCGGACGAGGACGGAGATATCTGCATGCAATTTTCAGGTAATGTAACTTTTTGGGCACGGAGGGGGGGGGGGGGGGGCTATTCCTACAATAAAGCTGGGGGGGGGGCATTTCCAGATCGTGCACAGGTCTGCCTCTCTATAATTTAAAATGCTATTTACCACGGGTAACAACCCACTAGCTACTATGCTACTAGTACTATACCATAGGTAACAACCCACTATGTGCCATTGAGCCACCAGGACTGTGCTGACCTTCGGGCAGCACCTAACGGGCCTACGGGTTCCACTACTACCTAAACCTGGTTGTTGGATCTTTTCTTTTATAAAAATGTGTCCAGCGTGGCATGGCTAGAGTGTTTGTTGTTGTACGTCGGCCACACATGGCAGTTTTCCATCTAGCAAACCAATGGACAAATACAGCTCTATTGTGCGTCGTGAAGTTTGTAGCACTGGCCTTGCAGGAACACCTATACTGACCATGTACGACGTTAAATAGTAAGATCAATATTAGGCGCGACTTAAAAAATCCTTTAGACAAAGACCTCGGAATGGGTGAACACTGCATGTAGTGAACACTCTAGCGGTAAAGGTTGCCAACATCGTTATGAATGTTGGACGAAGAGTCTTAACCATAAGGGTGAAACATTTTCGCCCCTCCTGGCTTGTCTTAGCGCCTGCCCTTTGCATAATCTGCATAGGGAAAATAAGTTTCAGGTTATTCAACAACAACAACAACAACCCACTAGCTACCGGGATCGTTCTCACATATACTCATAGGTGTTTTTGGTCGGGTCCGCTAAGGGGGGGGGTCCACCCCCGCGTGGAAGGCCAAAATTTTTTAGGGGGAGGTCCAGTCCAGGGGGGTCCGGACCCCCCGGGCTTTTTAGGGGAGTCGACCCCGGGTGTGAGATTTCAAATTTAGGGGGGGGGGGGAGTCAGGGAGTCCAATTTTTTAGCAAAATTTTTTTAACTCAATAATTTAAGTGTTTTAGGTCTAATATTGAATTTTATGTATTAAAACAGCCTATTTAGGCCTAAAAAGTGTATTTAAACACTGTTTTTAACTAAAAACCCGTGTTTTTGACCTTAAAAAAAGAAATATACTTCCAAATAGGTAGGGAGCGGGGGTCGGGGGGTCAGCTTTGCTAGGGGGGGGGTCAGGCCGGACCGCTCTCGAGCTTTGGGGGGAGGGGCGGCCCCCCTGAATTTTTCCTAGGGGGGGGGGTCCAAAATTTTGGCTCTAGGGGGGTTGTACCCCTCTGTCCCCCCCCAAAAACACCTATGCATATACTCAAGGTTACGTACAGTGTAATTTTTTCCCCACCCCCCCCCACGCCCTCCAAGGATTATACAATGACTCAATCTGCCGTATCTAATACAAAACGACTCGAGCGAGCACGACTCTTACTTTCATTTCTCTAAACTGTCCGTCGCATTTTAAAAGTTCCCGGTAGACAGCCCAGTCCGACGAGCCCCCCAGGGCACCGGATTGTTCCGCTATGAGGTCGCCGGATTGTCCCTCTATACCGGCACCGGATTGTCCCGCTATGAGGTCACCGGATTGTCCCTCTATACCGGCACCGGATTGTCCCGCAAGTTGTCGATGCACCCGATCCTCGTAAAGCATTCGAAACAGACGCCACGTCAGCTTTTCCTTTCGAATCTGCTGAAGAACTTGCGAAGTTCGGCTGAACCTAAATCGTTTATTCTTTTAACTAAGTGATGTTCCAACCATAGGTAGGCAGTGGGGGGGGGGGGGTTGGTGGGTTATACGCCCCCAAAATCCAGATTATAGCCGAAACCCCCCTAAGATTTGGGGGTATTCCGGCATACATGGGCAAGTTGGTCCGGAGTGGGGGGTTAAACCCCAAATTAGGGGGGGGGGGGGGGGGTTAAAATCCGAGAAACGCAAAATACCCATATCGTTTTTTTTTCTGGAGTGCATTTTACCCATATCGTTTTTCGATTTTGAAGGAAAAATAGGTAAAAAACGCTAATTTTAGGTCAAAAAGCCCTTTTTATAGCATTTTTGAGCTTTTTATTGCTTAAAACATTCATTTTGACCTCAAAACTTAAGTTTGGAGGCAGTTGGAAGTCATTTTAAAGACATTTTTTTTCTTCGTTTTTCCAAAATTGGGGGGGTTAACTTTTTCTCCCCCCCCCCACTTCTGAGTGGGGGGGGGGTTAAACCCCACTTCTCAGAATTTGGGGGGGGGGGGTTAACCCCCCAACCCCCCCGTGCCCATGTATGTATTCCGGACACCCCCCTAAAATTTGAGGGGGTCCTAGTACTAAAAACGCTAAAAATGGGGTATTTAAGGTATATAAACCACAAAAAAATTTTTGGGACACCCTCCCCCTAAATTTAGGGGGTCGGGTATACCCCCAAAAATCAGGGAGGCTGCCAACCTATGCTTCCAACCCTCAATATCATGCTTCGGTATTCCGGCCATTTAAACCGGAGAGCTCCGGAGCTCCGCTCCTTCAATAAGCAATTTTAAGCTTATTTATGCTTGAAACACATTTAAAATTGCTATAATTAGCATTTTTAAAACGATTTCTAGCGTTAAAAAAAATTAATTTACAAATTTTTTAAATTATTCTTCAAGTTTAATCACTCTTTATTTATTCATAAAAATGGTACAAAAATAGGGCGGAGCTCCGGAGCTTCAAGGTTGTCCCGAAGCTTCTAAAAACAGAGCTTCGCTCCGCAGTTTCAAGGAAAACCACTAGTTTTAACAAACAACTCTATTTTTTCAGCTGCAAACTTGCAAAACGGCATTTTCCTTCTTTCCTTCTTTTTTTATACTTTAAGGGCAAAAATGCAAATTTTTAAATTGAAACAAACGTTTTAAGTTAAAAATAAAATTCTTTCCGGTTTTCTCGAAATTCATACAGGAGTGACAACAGTTTTTAATGCGAAGTGACGATGTAACGTGTGTAAATGCGCGCGAAATGCGTTGTCATTTTTTACTCTGGTGTAAACACCAATCTTTAGAGTTAAAGCTTTCGAGGCGATTAGATTACATTCATTGGCGTAGCCATGGGGGGAGGGGGTATAGAACCCCCTTTTTGGGTCGGCAAAGGGAAAACTTTGGGCTTAGACCCTCCTTTTTGGGTAAAAAATAAAAAATTAGAGGTCTAGAACGGCCATTTTTTTTTGAAAATTTTCTCGCGCTTCGCTCTGCTTAGCGCTCGATTAATTGGTTTCCACTTAATTGGTCTCCGCTTACGAAATTTGTGTTACTTTGTTTTGTAATCTTAATATGACCACGCTAGACCCACCCCATTTTTAGTGTTTTAATTAGTCTCCACCTCTAAAATTTTTGTTACTTTGTTTTGTAATCTTGATACGACCACGCTGAACCCTTCCCCTTTAGATTGTTATCATCGTTACTGCGACAAAATGAGCCATGCCACAGTCAATATAAAATACACGTGAGTGACTTATTCTGTGCCAAAAATAAAAGAATAGGTACCCTAAAATTATGACGCCATTTTGACCTATGATGACGCCATCATCGCAAATTTTTTGCAGTTTTTAGCCTATTTCAATGTATTTTAAGCTACTTTAGACCTATTTTTACCTTATTTTCGCTTTTTTTGTCCTTTTTTTTCTTTTTCCCTTCTTTTTTCTCTTTTTTTTTTCTTTCCTCCTTGCTTGCCCCTTCCCCCGTTTCAAGAAAGTTGCCAACTCGTTCTGAAATTCCCCCCTCCCAATAAAACCCCGGAGGGGGGCAGTGCACAGGTGTGCCTGCATAGGCATTGATTTAATGTGTTTACTTAAATTAATGCAGTATTTATCAAGATATTAACGTTTTTCAGCGATCCGACAGTGTGGGTTTTACCCCATTGATTTTTGTCCGTCTTCGTCCGCCAAGTCGGTGTGGGTTTTACCCCCACCCCCCATTATAATTTAATTTCTTCCCGTTTACAAACTTTAATAGTTATTAGCAAGACTTTAAATAATTATGACAAAACCTTAAAAAAACAAGTTTTAGTAACCTTTATTTTTGTTGAATTTTTTTGGCTTAAAAAACGTCAAAAAAGTCAAACGAACAACAAAAATCTTAAAAAAAAGGTAGTACGACGATATTTGAAAACTGCAAAAAATGGCAGGTTCTTTCACCAAAATTTAACGTGGCCGAAATTAACAGAATCTTAAAATGCGCAGTTAGTTAAACGTATTGCAAAGTGATTTTGAAGAAAATATCAAAACATGAAAATTAACTATTTGAGCTTTAAATAGAAGATATTTTAAGGTTATATAGTGCTTTGTTCTAAATTTGATGCAGTTTAAGCACAAAGCAAATATTTAAAAAATCACAATCACTTTTTGAATAAAAACGTAAATAAGGCAGAATAACACAAATAAACAACTTTTGCACAAACACTTTATTCAACATTCATCCAGTTACTTTTGTGCTAGTTCTTTTGTGCTTTAAAAATAAGCCAATTTTCTAACACCCTAAATTGGTGTCCGAAATTAGGAAATGGCTGAAATTAAGTCAGATACTCTACGTTGCTAGAAAGGATGTACAAAAAATAAAAATAAAAAATATCGAACGTACCTTGCACCGGGACCAGCTCGCTCGATGATTTTCTTCATGATTTGGGTTTGATCGTCCGTTAGCTACAACAATATATTTGTCAACATATCGCTCAATTACAAAGGTCTCTTTAAATAAAAATAAAGCCATTGGGCAGAAAAACAGTGGGAAACGGAGAACCTATGGGCGAACCCCGCAGCGATTGCTGATCTCCTCCGAGAGTGGGATGATGGGGTGAGAAAGACGAGTAGCGTGTCGGACGCACAAGACCAAGGTTGAATGAAAGTCTGGCTGTTGGTAAAAGACAAAAACAGTAAGAAATTGGGAACGATGAAGAGATGGGTTTTAATATTTTTTTTTCAGAAAGAAAATTAGAAGAAGATCAGAATTAGAAGATTTAGTCGTGATTTGATTCTCACAACTATGTAAATCAAATGAAAAATGACTATTTCTTAAACTTATAAACCCAGACCTGTGACTGCCTCCCGGCGTTTGGAGCAATTCCAAAATGGGGGGCACGGGGGATAATTTTTTTAAACGGGGGGGGGAATAAAACAGAGGGCAAGCAGGGAAGAAAGAAAAAAAGAGAAATAAAGAGAAAAAAAAAGACAAAAAGGAAAAAAAAGGACAAAAAACCGAAAATAGGGTAAGAATAGGTTTAAAATGGCTTAAAATGCATTGAAATAGACTAAAAACTGCAAAAAATTCGCGATAATGGCTTTACTATAGGTCAAAAATGGCGCCAATATTTTTAAGGTACTTTTTAATTTTTGGCGAAGGGGGCAAAGTCTCCAATAAAGCGGGGGGGGAGGGCATTTCCTTACCGTGTACAGGTCTGTGAAGCTATAATATTTTTTTAAAATTAAAACTTATGTTTAAGACCTGTGCAGTCTGGAAACGCTCCCCCCGAAATATTAGTGGCTGTTCCACCCGCCCAAACTTATGGCGCAATAATATTTTTGACCTATTATGACGCCGTCATCACAAAATTTTTTGCAGTTTTGAGCTTATTTTAATGCTTTTTAAGCCATTTTAGATCTATTTCTACTTAAATTTCGCTTTTTTTATCCTTTTTTCCTCTTTCTCTCCTGTCCTGCTTGCCCCCCCACCGTTTGAAAAAAATTGCCCCCGTGCACCCCCCTTCAATAAAACCCCGGGGGGAGGGGCAGTGAACTTATATACTTATATTACAGACCTGTGCACGGTTTGGAAATGCCCCCCGTTTTATTGGAGGATTTGCTTCCCCCACCCAAAAATGAAAAAAAGTACCCAAAAATTATGACGCCATTTTTTCCTATTATAACGCCATAATCGCGATTTTTTTGCAATTTTTAGCGTATTTCAATGCATTTTAAACCATTTTAGACCTAGTTTTACCTTATTTTCGTATTTTTTGCCCCTTTTTCCCTTTTCCTTTCTTTTTTTCTCTTTTTTTCTCCTTTTTTTCTCTTTTCCTCTGCTAGCCCCCCCTGGGGGCGGCCTTCCCTTTTTTTCTTTTTGCTTTTTGCTTTGCTTTGCTTTTTTTTTGTTTGTTTGGTTTTTCCTTTTTTTTTTTTTTTTTTTTGTTGCTGTTTTGGCTTTCTCTTTTTCTCTTTTTACTTTTTTTTTCTGGTTTTTTAAATGTTTTACATGATAAAGAGCATTTGAAAACGAATAATCGTACAAAAAATCTAAAAATTTCGGTAAAATACGTTGAGCCCCGGCAAGCGTAAATAATAAATAGGTTTTAAGGCTGGTTCATACTTATGACAAAGCGTCCTTTGGACAAATTCCAAAAGACAAAAATCCTTTGGACAAAGTTTAAAGGACAAATACAGTGTAAAAATGTTCTTTGAACTTTGTCCAAAAGACAAAGTACAAAGGACAAAATCCAAAGGACATTCTGTTCATACTTTTTGTCCTTTGGACTTTTCCCTTTAGATTTTTTCCTTTGGACTTTGTTCAAAGAACAAATTTTAAGTAGCGTTCATACTTCGTCCAAAAGAAAAAAGTACAAAGGACGTATTGGCTTTTCTAAAATTGTCCTTTAGACTTTGTCCAAAGGAGACGTTTTGTCATAAGTATGAAGTAGCCTTTAGACGACTCAATTAACCTTTTTAGATTATTTATGCGAAGAAAACGCATCCGAAACGCAAAAATCCCAACCTTTTACCGCTGCTCAATACTTAAATTTGCGTTGTCATTGCCGCTTTTCTACATCGGGCACGTAAACGCTGGGTCCTGTTCTTCCGCGTCTGCAATAATTATCAGAATGGGTTAAGAGGGGCAGTGGTTTTGGTTTTTAGTAGTTTTTCGTTTTTAAAGCCGAAAGCAGGGAACGTGGAAACTGCCGGAAAATATTTAAAACTTGGAGCCACAGAAATGAAAATATGGTTTGGGTGTAGATTTCGTTTTTTATTTAGGCTTAGGGAGTACGAGGTTTTTCGAACCACAAGCAGGGAACTTGGAGCCATCGAAAACTTTTCGGAACTTGTAGCCACGAACAATGGGAATTTGGAGCCTTAAAGAAAAAAAAATGGTTTGGGCTTAAGTTTCGGCTTCGCTCAGGCTTAGATAAACGTTTTAGGAATTTTTTACTTTTGGCTCCGAATTCCCAACTTGCAGTTTCCAGAGCTAAGTTAAGTTAAGTTCCTCACTTTGAGGCTCCAAGTTCCCTATTTTTAGCTCAAAGTGCCAATTCTAAATTCCTTTGGCTCCATCGACCCTAAATCGTCCTAGAAAATTAGTTTATTTGAGTTTAATCTTTCGGTTCCAAGGTCTCCATTTACAGCTCCGACTCTAAACTACCCTCTGCTCCAACGACCCTAAATCTTTTAAATAACGAGAGTTTTAGAGTATGGTCTTTTTCTAGTAGGAATAACACTAATCGTAAAACGTACAGCTAGTAAATATATTCATACCTAAAACAGAATACAACAAAATGATTTAACACACGCTTAGTTGAAGCAAAATTACTTCTTGTGGGAAAAAGCCCATATTTCGTGTAAATCAAAAATACGACGCGATTAATGCTTTTCTAAATAACAAACATGCTTTAGTTTTCACAAAAATTTACATTTTAGTTTATTATTAGCTAATATGTTTTAGCGAAATTTTAATAATGCTTTAAAGCCTTTAAATGTACGTCAGAAGGAATGAGGCTAAAAAAAGTTAAAATGAAGCCATATTTTAATATTTCGTCGTCACGCTGACACAAAGATTCACAATCATTATAAATTTCAACAAACTCTGACTCATTTTTATTTAAATTATTTGTAGTTCAAGATATAAAAGGAGTGACAATTATGAGACATTTTATGAAGATTCTGACTTATTGTATTCAGAGTAAACGACAATTTATTTCACGTATGTATATTGCTATATGAAAAAACGTTACAACAAACCTCAAATTTCAGTTAAAATTAGCAACAATATTTGGTTTAGCATTTTGTTTAATGAGCATTAACACCAGAGGGAGTAAAAATAAGCAGTGGACTTCCCGGCTCTGCAAAAGGCGCATATTAGAGAAAGTGCGAGAAACCAATTAATTTTTTCGCAACTTTCATTGATTGAAAGTTATTTTGCATTGTAATTTTGAAATTTTATTAGCTGAGTGCTTAAGACATTTATAAACTGAACAATGTTTTGGAAATGGGGAATTAATTTCGTTAATATGGAATACCTTAATTTTATGGACGACACTTTTAAAATTCTAGAAAAGCGCTTTTTAATTACTATTTTTTTGCTTTTTTTTAAATTTATGGACGGCACTTTTTAGATCGTAGAAAAGTGCTTTTAATTTCTAGTATTTTTTGTTTTTTTAAATTTGTTATCAGAACTTTTTTGCTTATTCTTTCTTATAAAAAACTAGCTTTTAAAAATGCTCTAAGAATAGAGCAGGAAAAAAGGGAGATTTTCCCCCGTGTTTAAGTTTAGACAGAAAAGATGTGGACTAGTCTGAGATGGATATTATGTGGACTATAGAAAATTTGCAATTGGTTTGGGCAGCTGCTCACTAAATAAAAATTTCTACCATATGATAATGATTTGTTTATACATTGATCTAATCACACAGCATTTTTTTTAATTTGATAAAATGTCAATTGAAAAAATCATACTCACATCAATCTTTGACAAGTGTGAAACTTTCCGTGTGTGACACTTTCCGGAATCACAGCTTGTGTAGGTTGTTGTTGTTCAGTGAGCAAAAAAATAATGGGGAAGGTTTGTCA
>JASAMX010019575.1:0-19276 GCA_030248175.1 Microlaimidae sp. YZB2_3 | reverse complement strand
ATGTACTTAGTTCAGTTACGTATATTGCTCTGTAAAGTTTCTTGATTAAGTGTATTTAGTCTGTTTCCAGTATCTTTTAAGTTACAAACTTTAAGAATTCGTTTGGTAAAATGACGTTAGACTTATTCTACAATATATTTATCTTTAGACATATATGGGTTCCAAACAGGTGTTTTTGGTCAGATCTGCTAGGGGGAGGGTCCACCCCCAGGTAAAAGGCCAACATTTTTTAGGGGGGGGGGGATCCGGACCCCCTGGCTTTTTAGGGGGGGGGTCGAACCCAAGTGCGAGATTTCAAATTTAGGGGGGGGGGTCAGGGGGGTCCAATTTTTTAGCAAAATTTTTTTAACTCAATAATTTAAGTGTTTTTAGGTCTAATATTGAATTTTATGTATTAAAACAGCCTATTTAGGCCTAAAAAGTGTATTTAAACATTGTTTTCAACTAAAAAAACCGTGTTTTTGAAAATAAATAAAAAAATACTTTAAATTGGTTGGGAGGGGAGGAGGGTCAGCCTCGCTAGGGGGGGATCAGGCCGGACCGCTCTCGAGCTTTGGGGGGGAGGGGGGGGGGCCTGAATTTTTTCTAGGGGGGGTCCAAAATTTTGGCTCTAGTGGGGGTGCACCCCTCTATCCCCCCCAAAAACACCTATGGTTCCAAACAACGCTTGCATACTCAACAGTAGGACGAACAAAACTTTTTTAAGCAATAAGATAGTTTCTGAATTCTGATGGATTGAGATTTGAAACATCTAAAAATTCTGTTTTTAAAGCTTTACTAGCTATTTTTTAAAAATGTGTGGAAAACTTTAAGTCACTAGTGATGAACACAGAGGGGGGGGTGCCCCCTTGAATGTGGGGTATTTGAAATAATGCCACAAAAAATTTTTGAGAACTCCCCAATTTTAGGGGTTGGATATACCCCACTCCCATACTCGAGGAGGGTTCCCACCTATATCTCCTTCCATAGGTTGGCAGGGGGAGGGGTTGGGGGGTTATAACCATAGGTGGGCAGCCTCTCGGATTTTGATGGGGGGATAAGGAAGGGGGGTGTCTGGCAAGACCCAAATTTTGAGGGAGGGTGTACCCAATATTTCCGCGCTGCCTTAAAATCGGCTTAAAACGCGTAAAAAACGTAAAACAAGCTTATAAATGGTTTATAACTGTGTAAAATTAAAATAAGACCTTATTGCAACTTAAAAATTTTATTTTTTAATTCTTTTAATAATAATGTGTTAATATATTTTTATAATTAGATTAAAAATCATAGTTTTAATAATAATTACGTAATAATAGAATAGTAATATTATTGTCTTGATTATAAAGTCAAGTATCACCAAAGATAAACACGGTCAAAAAGCTAGGGGGGGGTGTTTACCCCGGGTAAATGAAATTTCAAAATCTAGGGGGGGGACCTAGGGGGGTCGAACCCCCTTTAGCTTTCTAGGGGGGTCGACCCGGGGTGGAAGATTTTAAAACCTAGAGGGGGGTCAGGTGGGGTCCAATTTCCGAAAGAAAATACTTTTAAACCATTAAATGTTTAATAATAGTTTTTTTATAAGATAATACTACATTTTATTGAATAAAAAGCGATATTTAGGTATAAAAAGGGTGTAAAAACATGAATTTGTGTTAAAAATTCACGTTTTTGGCAGGAAATTTAGTATAAAAAAGTAATTAAAATTTTCTCGAGAGGGGAGGGTTCAGATTTCAAAATCTAGAGGGGGGTCAGGGGTGAAAAATTCGAAAATTTGAGGGGAGGGAGGCCCCCTATATTTTTTTCTAGGGGGGGGCCCGAAATTTCGAGACTAGGGGGTGGACCCCACCCTACCCCCCTTGTTCATCTTTGAGTATCACAAACTTTCTAATCCATAATCTTATATTTAATTAAAGATTATATACATACATGGGTGTAGCCAGTGGGGTCTAGACCGCCCTTTCGGGTCGGCAAAAGGAAAAATTTGGAGTTAGACCCTCCTTTTGGGTCGCCAAGAATAAAAATTTGGGGGGTATAGAACGACCAATTTTAAAAAATGTTCTCGCGCTTCGCTCAGTGCTCCATTAATTATATAGTTTCCACTTGCAAATTTGTATTAATTTGTTTTGTAATCTTGGTATGACCACGCTAGACCCACCCTATTCTTAATGTTTTAAATAGTCTCCACTTCCAAATTTGTGTTACTTTGTTTTTTAGTCTTGATACGACCACGGTGGACGCACCCCCTTTAGATTCTTATATAGTGGTATTAAAAATTTAAAGGTTAGAAGTAATTTTAAACACATTTTCTGGTACCTTGCATTCCTCAGCTGTAATTCAATGTACTCATTTTTTAGTTGTAATGTTTTAATTTAGATACCCAAATTTAAATTGTTTTTGTTGTTGTTTGTGTGTTTTAAATTGTTTTTTTTTAATTTAAAATATTTGGCTACGGTCATAACTTTAAGAGTTAAATTTGTTTCATATGGTTTTTATTGATTCCAGAACATGCACACATCACATTCTTCAAAGTTTTTTAACATTATATAAATTGCAATGAAATTACAAACTGACTGTAATAGCAAATTTGCTACATTTTTGGATGAAACAAAGGAGTCCAATCAGTCTTGTCTATTGTTTGTAGGGCAATGAGTCCAATCAATTTGACCCAGCAAAAAGCTTGAAAACATTAGTGACAAAAAAAGTCAAATCAAAAAATTCTCACTTTATCAGTAATGATAAAACTTATATTAATGCCTAGCATGACAAAAAACGGTCTGTCTATGGTCCAATAATTGGTATTAAAAATAATAATAATTAGTATTAATAATTGGTATTAAAAATTAAGGGGAGAAGTTCCGCCCCCCCCCCCCGAAATTTTTTTTGGTACTACAATCCGCCCCCCCCACCGCCCAAAAAAATGAAACCCTGGGTACGTCCCTGTTTTTAACCCTACAAATTTTAAGCAATCACTAGGAACTTCCTCTTTTCCACTAAATTTTTATCCCGCGGATGATTTTAATTTAAAAAACAAAACAAAATGTTTTTTGTTTTTTTAGTTTTTTTTTATCTATGCATTGATTATAAAATTATTTCATATGATTTTTTAGGTGTGTAGCCGTTTTTTTCTCGCTTAGTATTTGTATTACTGTAGTTGTCAATGGTAGTCATAGGTGAGAAAAGGGGGAGGGCAGGGTAGCCTCGAAATTTTGGGAACCCCCTAGAGGAAAATCTAGGGGGCCCACCCCTCCCCCCAAATTTCCGAATTTTTTTATCCCTGACACCCCTCTAGAATTCGAAATCTGACCCCCTTTCCCCCTCGAAAAAATTTAAGGTACTTTTTTAATACTAAATTTTCTTCAAAAACATGAATTTTTAACACATATTCATGTTTTTACACCCTTTTTACTCGAGAATATCGCTTTTTATTGAATAAAATGTAGTATTATACTATAAAAAAGAACAATTATTAAAGTTATTATGGTTTAAAACTGTTTTGCTTTGGATACCGGACCCCACCTGACCCCCTCTAGATTTCAAAATTTTGCACCCCGGGTTGACAGCCCTAAAAAGCGGGGGGGGGAGCATAGATGTTCGGGGTGGGGGCAGAAGAGTCCAGCCCTCCCCCCTAGAGCAAAAATTTTGGACCCCCTCTAGAAAAATTCCAGGGCCCCCCTCCCCCCAAAGCTCGAGAACGGTCCGGCCTGATCCCCCCTAGCAAGGCTAACATCGCCTCCCCCATCCCCCTCCCGACCGACCAATTTACAAGTATAATTTTTTATTTACTGTCAAAAACACGGTTTTTTAGTTAAAAACAGTGAGGCTGTTTAAGTATATTACAGTCAATATTAGACCTAAAACACTTAAATTATTGATTTAAAAAAACTTTGTTTAAAAATCGGACCCCCTGACCCCCCCTTAAATTTTATATCTCGCACCCGGGCTCGACCCCCCCTAAAAATCCAGGGGGGTCCGGACCCCCCCTGGGCCCCCCCCCCTAAAAAATAAAATTTGGCCTTTCACCCTGGGGTGGATCACCTTTTCAACTGCACTAAGAATCCTACCACATTAAACGTAGAAGACCTATGGCTTCAACCCGCAAAGGCACCAGCATTTCTGGAGGAAATCACCTGAGGGAAAGCTATGCTAACTAACTAACCCCCCTAGCGGACCCTACCAAAAACATCTATGGGGGGATCATCCAGATCCAGTCCCCCCCAGAGACCCCCCTCCTAGAATTCAAAATTCGATTTACCCCGGGTAACCACCACCCCCCTAGCTTCCCAGACTGTTCTCACCTATGATGGTAGTTTCCAATAAAAACTTAAAATTCAATAGTAGGTAATGTTTTAGGTGCTGCTTAGGAATTCCAGGAGGGAGTTCTAAAGGAACAGTGGAGTTTGGTCGTGTTTCCGCCTTGGATTTTAGTCTAAACGGTCAAAAATTGTTAGTAGGATATTCCAAAGGTAAAAGAAATGCATGTGTAGTATTCAAAAATATAAAACAAATATAAGATTTTAATAATTTTAAATAAATTTAAATCACAAAAAAAAACCAAAAAGAGGGCAAGGAAGGACCCTTAGAAAAATTTTTGCCCTCCCAGAATTTGAGAAGGGATTAATCCCCCAATCCCCTCCTGGCTACGGACTTGATGGGTATACCCATAGGTGTTTTTGGGGGGGGATAGAGGGGTGCACCCCCCCTAGAGCCAAAATTTTGGACCCCCCCCTAGAAAAAATTCAGGGGGCCCCCCCCTCCCCCCAAACTCGAGAGCGGTCCGGCCTGACCCCCCCCCCTAGCGAGGCTGACCCCACTTCCCCCTCCCCGACCAACTTGGAAGTATATTTTTTTATTTACTGTCAAAAACACGGGTTTTTAGTTAAAAACAGTGTTTAAATACACTTTTTAGGCCTAAATAGGCTGTTTTAATACATAAAATTCAATA
This sequence comes from Microlaimidae sp. YZB2_3, assembly GCA_030248175.1. NCBI lineage: Eukaryota > Metazoa > Nematoda > Chromadorea > Desmodorida > Microlaimidae > Microlaimidae sp. YZB2_3. Next base: position 14,355 of record JASAMX010019575.1, on the reverse strand, counting down.
TTAGACCTAAAAACACTTAAATTATTGAGTTAAAATAATTTTGCTAAAAAAATTAGACCCCCCCTGACCCCCCCTAAATTTGAAATCTCGCACCCGGGGTCGACCCCCCCTAAAAAGCCCGGGGGGGTCCGGACCCCCCTGGACCCCCCCTAAAAAATTTTGGCCTTCCTCCCGGGGGTGGACCTCCCCCCCTAGCGGACCCGACCAAAAACACCTATGGGTATACCAGACCCGTGCACTGCCCCCCAGTGTTTTATTGGGGGGAAGCAATTCCAAAACGAGGGGGGGGGCACGGAGGGCAACTTTTTTGAAACGGGGGGGGGGCAATAAAAAGGGGGGCAAGCAGGGGAGAAAGAAAAAAAAAGTAGGAAAAAAGAGAAAAAAAGAAGGGAAAAGGGAAAAAAGGACAAAAAAGCGAAAATAGGGTAAAAATAGGTCTAAAATGGCTTAAAATACATTGAAACTTCAAAAAAAAAATTCGCGATGATGGCGTCATCATAGGTCAAAAATGGCGTCATAATTTAGGGTACTTTTTCATTTTTTGGTGGAGGGGGGCAATAAAACGGGGGGGGGCAAATCCTTCAATAAAGCGGGGGTAAGAGCATTTCCAGACCGTGTACAGGTCTGTAAATACCCAAAATTCTGGGTATACCCAAAAAATTTTTTTGGGACACCCGCCAATTTTAGGGGTAGGGTAGGGTATACCCTTCCCCCCAAAAAAAATTCCCACTTATGACGACAGTAGTTGTTCATGTGTGTATTTCAGGTCACGTGCAACTGGTGGACGTGGCGGGCGGAAAGGCGGAGCTGACGTTGAGGCCGGAACAGGCCCACCAAGCCGGTAAAGGCGTCCTGCAGTTGGCCTTTCTGGACACGACGGTCGCCGCCGTCTGCGTAGACAGCGGGGGATCCGTGTTCGAGCTTCGGTTCTCCTCCGGACTCCTTCACACATCCGCTACCACCAAGTGCGTTTTCTCTGGGTGCAAAGGGGAGGTCTGCGCCGTGGCCCCTCTTCGAACGCCATTCAAATTGCGGTAAGTAAGTGTGATTATCAGACCTGTGCACGGTCTGAAAATTCCACCCTCCCTCAGGAATATTAGTGGCTGTGGTGCCCCCATTTTATTGTCCGCCCCCGCCCAACAATTAAAAACTAACCAAAAATTATGGCGCCATTTTTGAACCACCATCACGATTTTTTTCGCAGTTTTTAGCATATTTCAATGCATTTTAAGTCATCTTAGACCTATTTTTACTCAAATTTTTTTTGTCCTTATTTTTTCTCTTCTCTTTTTCTCCTTTTTTTTCGTTTTCTATCCTGCTTGCCTCCCGTTTTATTTTATTTCCCTTCGTGCCTATTTTGGAGTTTCCCCCCAATAAAACCTCGGGGTGCAGTACACAGGTCTGGCTTGGGCAAGCAGTGGCACCCAGAGATGAACAAAAGGGAAGGATATAAAAGAGAAAAGATTAATCACCCCCCCCAATTTTGGAAAAATAAAAAAAGTCTTTAACATGACTTCTTTCTAACTACCTCCAAACTTATGTTTTAAGGTCAAAATGTATGTTTTAAGCAATAGAAAATTCAAAAATGCAATAAAAAGGGCTTTCTAATTTAAAATTAGCATTTTTGCCGATTTTTCCAACAAAATCGAAAAAAAAAACCATATGGTCAAAGCCGGGTCAAGTGGCAGCGCCACTTGTTAGGGGGTCCGGGAGACAGAATGCCCCCGGGAAAAGAAAATTTTTAATTTAATGCGTTGGAAGTTTTAATTCCTGATGAAACTTATTACAAAATTTAAGGGTTTAAGGTTTATCTCTTTACGTGTAAAAAATGTGTTTAAAACGTTAATGAAAGGTAAATAGGGTTTTATAGTAGTTGTATTTTGTATGCCTTAACTATTAAACGGCATAATCGATTTAAAATTGAAAAACTAAGATAAATTGTCAACTATAGAAAGTACCCGCGAAGCGGGGAAAATTTGGTTTTTTGACTATTGATATGCTTTTGGAAAGCATCAAAATAGTTTCTGTATTTTGTTTGTGGTTTGTGGCAGGCTGCCGCCAAAGGTGAAAGGCTTAACGCACACCGATTCATCTCTCTCTGAAAGCAGCACCTAAGTACCTTACTATAAAAGGAGGAACTTGGACTAGATATAAATAAACCTTGTGGCAGGTTTTTTGTAAAGGGTTAGTAGGGGTTAGTAGAAGTTAAAAAATACTTGATGATATGGATAAATATATTTTCTTAAGTTTATAATTGTAAGAATTCCAGATCAATTAGAGTCCCTAACAAATGTTTATATACGGGTGGAATTCCAGGCGTTTAGGCTTGACGCATTCTTAGATACAGTTTTATTCTGCTTCATCTTGCCTGAGAATCAAAGAAAATTTGAGTTGACCTGAAAAACTAAAAGGAAAATAAAAAATAAAAACATATAACCAATGAAACACAGTGTGCACAAAATTATAATAAGATAACACGCGCGCGCGCGCGCGCACACACACACACACACACACACACACACACACCCACCCACACACACACACACACACACACACACACACACACACACACACACACACACACACACACACACACACACACACACACACCACACACGCACGCACGCATGCACAATATTAAGAAACAAATTTTTCTCTTCCAAAATTCAAAACAGAAAGAGCCCTTCCCCCTTACGAAAAAATCCGGCTTCACAGGATTTCGGAGAGGGGGACAGCCCCTCCCCCCGGTGCCGCCCTCCTAAAAAGACTCCGACTTCAATTTTTGAAGTTGTTCACTTCAATTTTTAAATATAACCTTTTTATACGTCCTTGACTAAATTTAAACTATATTATTTTTATCCTGGCTGTTCCACCAAAAACGTATCAAACTTTTCTCGAGCCTGACCCACAGGTCAGCAGTTTTTATGATATATTTTTCAAGCGATGGGGTATATTCCGCCCACCCCTCGAAACGTGTGAGATTAGATCTGGATTGGTTGTATTGTACCTGAATTTTTTAGCAATACCTGTAAACATTACTCGGATCCCATGCTTGTGGCGATGGTTTCTCTGACGAAAGTGATGGTGGTGGCCTTGCGGCCCAGTCCCAATGTCGTGTTCGCAGCGCCACTTTCCGCCTCCCCCGCGTATCCTCCGCTCATATCCTGGCAATGGGTGCCCATTCAAATATCTGCCAAAGTGAAAATCGTGGATCCGGTACTGACCTTTTGCCGTGACAAACAAGTAAACAAACCCTAGCATACGTGGACATGCAATAAGCAGGGACGTAGCCAGGGGGGGGGGAGGGGAGGGGCGGCCGCCCGCCCCCCCCGAAACGGTCGGACAGGAGGAAAAATAAGGATAGTGGTTGGGCGGAGGGGGGGGGGCGGCCCCCCCCCCCCCGAAATGGTCGCCAGATAGTAAAATTTGGGGGTTTTCAGAGGCTAAAAATTCAAAATTTTCTAGCGCCTCGCTAATCGCTCGGCGCCAAACTATAAAATAATTTTAGTATCCGAAAACCAAAAATTTTTTCGCTTAGCTCAGCGGTCACTTTCTATAGTATACATACATATATCTCGCTATTTATCTTGCCCATAGGTGAGAAAGGGGGGGGGGGCAGGATGGGGTCCACCCCCCTAGCGTCGAAATTTTGGGGGCCCCCCCTAGACGAAAAACCAGGCCCCCCTCCCCTCAAATTTCCGAATTTTTTACCCCTGACCCCCCTCTAGATTTTAAAATCTGACCCCCCCTCCTCCCCTCTCGGGAAAATTTTAGGTACCTTTTTTATACTGAATTTTCTTCCAAAAACGTGAATTTTCATCACATATTCATGCTTTTACACCCTTTTTATACATGAATATGGCTTTTTATTCAATAAAATGTAGTATTATCCTATAAAAAGAACAATTATTAAAGTTATTATGGTTTAAAACTGTTTTGCTTTGGACACCGGGCCCCACCTGACCCCCCTCTAGATTTCAAAATTTTGCACCCCGGGTCGACCCCCCCCCCTAAAAAGCTAGGGGGGGTCCGGACCCCCCTGGGACCCCCCTCCTAGAATTCAAAATTCGATTTACCCCGGGTAACCACCCCCCCTAGCTTCCCCGACCGTGCTCACCTATGATCTTGCCTAATGCTAATGTTATTTCAAAGTTAGTACAATAATTTTTATAAGTAATAAGTACTACACAGAAAGCAAAACAAACAATCATATTGGTTGATTTATGTACCTCTCCCCTTCTAAATTTTCCTGCCGCTTATAGCATTGGCTCGGATTTTTTTCATATAGGTAGGTACCCTAGAAAACATGGAGCCGAAATGCTGCTTATGTGCTTTGGTTTACAATGTGGGTTTAGCCAAGGGGTCTGAAACTAACGTCTCTAAATTCCTTTTTTGTAAAATCCAGGCTCTGCCAATGTGTGCTTATGTAATTTTTAACTAAGAAAACATATTTTTACCGCTAAAAATATTAGATAATAGGTTATTAGGCCAAAAACAGTGTAGTATACAATACAGCTTTATCTACGTTCATCCATGCTTTTTTAACGTTTTCAAAAATTAAGGGGGGCTCCGCCCCCCCCCCCCCCCCCCCAAATTCGGGGGGGGGGGCGGGCGGAGCCCCTCCCCCGAAATTTTTTTTTGTACTACAATCCGCCCCCCCCCCCCCAAAATGAAACTCTGGCTACGTCCCTGGCAATAAGCATGTGTGAGCATAAATAGTGGTCATCATGAGCATTTGAGGATGCATAAGCCAGAATCAGTGGAATATGTCGCATATGTCGAATATAAAATTCTGATATTATTTGAGAAATGCAAATTTTAATTATAGGTACGTAAATGATCTTAAATAATTCTTTTTGAAACCCCCCTCAAAAAATTTTTAAAAGCTTTTAGCTGATTCAAAATAGGTCTATAGGTTTTCTGAAGTGCTTTTTCAGCTTGTGATAAGCATTTTTTCGATAAATATATCCTATTAAATGAGAAAATTAGAAAAAAATGATGTTTTTTTTGTTCGCATTTTCCAAAAAAATCACTTCAAAAACGGCTCTAAAACAAACCGTTTTTATATGTTGTTGAAGTTAAAACAAATTTTTGGAAACATATTTTTTATTACATTTTAACTGAATTTTAAGGTGTTTTTTAGGAAAAAGCACCCAAATTTGTTCGGAGCGTTTTTCCAAAAAAAGAAACCCCTATTATAAAAAAATAATGCGACTAAGTTAAAAACCAAGGTTATCACGTAAAAAAACGAGTCTTAGTGGTTTAGGATATAAATTTTCATACATGTAGCTCTAAAGGGTCAAAAATACCGATATTCCAAACACAGCATACGTGAACTCGTTTTTGAAAAAAATTTAAAATTTTCAAAATGTCATATTTTTCAAATTTTGAGGTTAAAATAGATGAAAACAACTTTCCCATGCTAATTTATTTTTGAAGTAGATTTCATTAAGACATTTAAATTTAAGTTTGGATTGTATATAAAGAGATGGGAGTCTTTTTTTTTTGGAAAAAAATCGGGTGTTTTTTATTCGTTTACTTTTAATACGGGTCCATAAATAAATAATTTTTGATTTTGAAGCACCACCAAGCAGCTTATTATAACTGTTTGTAATGGATAAAACATTACTGAAAGTAAAAATCCTCTTAAAATGGTAAGTTAAATGGTGCTTGTTTAAATGGTGCTCCCCAAAAATCCCGATTATAGCCGACAACCCCTTCCACCCTAAAATTTGGTGGTGGGTACCCCAGAGACTCCCCGCCAGATACATGGGCAAGTTGGTCTGGATTGGGGGGCCTTTTTACTGTATTTTTTAACTTTTTATTGTTTTTTTAGGCAGTTAGAAGTCATTTTAAAGACATTTTTTCTTCATTTTTCTAAAATTGAGGGGGGACTGATTAACCTTTTCTCTCTCGATTTTTAAGTGAGGGAGGGGGTTAAACCCCCCTTCTTAGAATTTGGAGGGTTAACCCCCCCCCAAACCCCCCGTGTCCATGTATGCCCTAAAATTTGGGGGGTCCCAGTACTAAAAACGCTAAAATGGGGGTATTTGAGGTATTTTTGGGACACCTCCAAATTGCGGGGGTCGGGTGTACCCCCAAAATCCGGGAGGCTGCCCACCCAGTGGTGTGCCCAGGATTTCAATTCAGGGGGGGGCGGTCTTGGGGGGGGTAAATACTAACCCTGAAGGGGGTCTGGGGGCGGCGGCCCCCCAGAAATGGGGGCTCTGGCATAGGTGGGCAGCCTCTCGGATTTTGCATGGTATAATAGGGGGGTCAAATTTTAGGAGAGGGGGTGTCCGGCAAGAACCAAATATTGAGGGGGGTGTACCCAATATTTTCGCGCTGCCTTATAATGGGCTTAAAACGCCAAAAAAACGTAAAACAAGCTTATAAATGCTTTAAAACTGTGTAAAATTTAAATAAGACCTTATTGCAACTTAGAAATTTTATTTTTTATTTCTTTTAATAATAATGTGTTTATATATTCTTATAATTAGAATAGAAATCATAGTTTTTTTTAATAATTACGTATTAATAGAATAGTTATATTATTGTCTTGATTATAAAGTCAAGTATCACAAACTTTTTAATCCATAATCTTATATTTAATCAAAGATTATATACATACATGGGCGTAACCAGGGGGGTCTAGACCCCCCTTTTAGGTCGGCAAAGGGAAAAATTTGGGGTTAGACCCATAGGTAGGCAGCCTCTCGGATTTTGGGGGGTATAGGGGGGGTCAAATTTTAGGGGGATGTCTGACAAGACCCAAATTTTGAGGGGGGGGGGTGTACCCAGACCTGTGCGCGGTCTGGAAATGCCTCCCCCCGTTTTATTGGAGGATTTGTCCTCCCCCTCCCCGTTTTATTGGAGGATTTGCCCCCCCCCCCCCCCCCCGTTTTATTGCTCCCCCCCCCCCCCCACCAAAAATGAAAAAGTACTCTAAAATTATGACGCCATTTTTGACCTATGATGACGCCATCATCGCGAATTTTTTGCAGTTTTTAGCCTATTTCAATGTATTTTAAGCCATTTTAGACCTATTTTTACCTTATTTTCGCTTTTTTTGTCCCTTTTTGCCCTTTTCCCTTCTTTTTTCTCTTTTTTCTCCTTTTTTTTCTGCTTGCCCCCCCCCCCCCGTTTCAAAAAAGTTGTCCCCTCGTGCCCCCCATTTTTGAATTGCCCCACCTGTTTTAACCCCGGGGGGGGGGGGCAGTGCACAGGTCTGTGTACCCAATATTTCCGCGCTGCCTTAAAATGGGCTTAAAACGCGTAAAAAACGTAAAACACGCTTATAAATGCTTTAGAACTGTGTAAAATTAAAATAAGACCTTATTTCAACTTATAAATTTTATTTTGTAATTTTTTAAATAATAATGTATTCTTAGAATTAGATTAGAAATCATAGTTTTTTTTTAATAATTACGTAATAATAGAATAGTAATTATATTGTCTTGATTATAAAGTGAAGTATCAACTTTTTAATCCATAATCTTATATTTAATTAAAGATTATATACATACATGGGCGTAGCCAAGGGGGTATAGACCGCCTCTTTTGGGTCTGCAAAGGGAAAAATTTGGAGTTTGACCCCCCCCCTTTTGGGTTTCCAAGGATAAAAACTTGGGGGGTCTTAGAACAGTGGCGTGCCCAGAATTTCTTTTGGGGAGGGCGGTCTGGGGGGAAATACTAACCCTGAAGGGGGTCTGGGAGGCGGGAGCCCCCAGTAATTCGAGGTGTGGGGGGCGAGAGCCCCCCAGCGGGGTCAAGGGGCAGAGCCTCTTGTCAGGGGGTTCCGGGGGGGGGGGGCAGAATGCCCCCGAGGGAAAAATTTTTAAATTAAGGCGCTAAAATACACAGAAATTTTAATTTCAGATGATGTTTATTACAAAATTTAAGGTTTTTTTATCCCTTTACATTTAAAACCGGTGTTTAAAACGTTAATAAAATGTTAATAATGTTTAATTAATGTTTGTTGAATATTAGGAGAAGAAATGAAGTATATGACATAAACAAGGTAATAAACACTCCGCGCGACGCGCGGAAAATTTTTTTAGTCCTTTTATAACGCTTAAAAATTTTTCTCCGGGAGGCAAATTTTTGGGGGGGTTGTCCCCGGGTACCCCAAATTTAGTGGGGGGGTGTCAGCAAAATCCAAAATTTTGGGGGGTATAATCCCCCAACCCCCCCCTGCCCATCTATGGTTAGACCCCCCTTTTGGGTCGCCAAGGATAAAAATTCGGGGTGTCTAGATTCTAGAACGACCATTTTTAAAAAATTTTCTCGCGCTTCGCTCAGCGTTCCATTAATTATATAGTCTCCACTTGCAAATTTGTATTACTTTCTTTTGTAATCTTGGTATGACCACGCTAGACCCACCCCATTCTTTACATAGGTCTTTTGGTCGGGTCCGCTAGGGGGGTCCACCTCCGGGTGGAAGGCCAAAATTTTTTAGGGGGGTCCGAACCCCCCTGGCTTTTTAGGGGGGTCGACCCCGGGTGCGAGATTTCAAATTTAGGGAGGGGGGTCAGGGGGGTCCAATTTTTTAACAAAATTTTTTTAACTCAATAATTTAAATGTTTTTAGGTCTAATATTGAATTTTATGTACTAAAACAGTTTATTTAGGCCTAAAAAGTGCATTTAAACACTGTTTTTAACTAAAAAACCGTGTTTTTGACAGTAAATAAAAAAATATACTTCCAAATTGGTCGGGAGGGGGGTCAGCCTCGCTAGCGGGGGGTCAGGCCGGGCGGCTCTCCAGCTTTGGGGGGGGTAAGGAGGGGTCCCTGGATTTTTTCTAGGGGGGTCCAAAATTTTGGCTCTAGGGGGGTGCACCCCTCTGTCCCCCCCAAGAAACACCTATGATTCTTTATGTTTTAATTGGTCTCCACTTCCATATTTGTGTTACTTTGTTTTTTAATCTTGATATGACCACGCTGGACCCCCTCCCCCTTTAGATTTGTTATATAGTGGTATTAAAAATTTAAAGGTTGGAAGTAATTTTAAAAACATTTTCTGGTACTTTGCATTGCTCAGCTGTAATTCAATGTACTCATTTTTCAGCTGTAATATTTTGGAAAATTCGAAAACTCGAAAATTTAAGGTATCAAATTGTTTGTAAAAATTTTTTCTTTGTTTTATAGACTTATTTTTATTGAATAATAGAAAAATAATAAAGCATATGACATAAATAAGGTAATAAACACTTCTTTTTTTGTTTTATAGACTCATTTTTATTGAATAATAGGAAAATAATAAAGCATATGACATAAATAAGGTAATAAATTTTTTTAGTCTTTTTATAACGCTTAAAAATTTTTTTCCTGGAGGCGAATTTGGGGGGTGTCCCCGGGTACCCCAAATTTAGGGGGGGGGGGTGTCAGAAAAATCCGAAATTTGGGGGGATATAACCCCCCCTGCCCACCTATGGTCTCTGGGGGGCGAGAACCCCCAGCTGGGTCAAGGGGCAAAGCCCGTTGTGAGGGGGGTCCAGAATTCCCCCCGTGGGAGAAAATTTTTTTAATTTAAGGCGCTAAAATACACTAAAAATTTTAATACCAGATGATGTTTATGACAAAATTTAAGGTTTTTTTTATCCCTTTACCGATATATGCTTCGTTGAAAAAAGGCATTTTAAAACAGTTTTTCCCAATTTAACAAAACCAGAGTTAATAATTATAAAAATTTAACTCAAGTTAGATACACCACAGCAAATCGCAAAAATTTTCAGCGAAATCCCTACTATTGAAGTTTTTTGATTTCGTTTTATTGCTAAAATTGTTGAAATAAAAAATAAAAAGAAGTGATAGTAGAGATTTTGTTAAAAACTTAAAAACTGGCTCAGAATTTTGGTACAACTGCTGTGTTTAAAATTGGGAACAAACTAATTCCTATCAAATGAGTGAACTTTCATTTATACTTTTTTTGATTTGACGTCGGGAAACTACATTTTGCAACGTTTGTTTAAAACTAGCTTTTAAGAAAGAAGTTCAGACGGAGCAGTAGCCAAGTGGTTAGAGCGTCGGACTCGGAATCCCGGAGCCCTAGGTTCTAGTCCCCCTAGCAATATTTTTAACCTTAAAAAATGTTTTTTTTTTAATTTTTAATTTTTTAATTAAAAAACTGTTCATTATTGAATACTGTATTCAACCCCGAGTACGTGTTTTGAGGTGGTTTTGAGGTAAAACCGGTATATAGTCAGAACGCCCCCCAAGGGAGGTCGCAACCCCCTAGTGCCCCTTGGGGGTCGAATTGAAAAAGGGAGGTCGGATTTGTCATCAGGACTTCCGAAAACCCCCGAGTACATGTTTTGGGGAAAATTGGTGAACTTTTTGCAACTGTATCGTTCTACCTTAATTTAATAGAATAAATTTGTGTCAGGTGAATTTCCAGCAGGTGCACACTTCGGATGGGAAGACGTTTCGCTGCTTCCACCTGCAGCAGCTAAAGCTGGAGTTTTCGGTGGTTGGTCTGGGTTGGCAGAACGCCCGGTCCATCGCCCTGCTAGACGACCAGGAGAGACTCCACCTTTACGAGGTCGGCGGTGGAGATGGACACCTGGAAACTCTATCGCTCTCCAGCGTTCAACTGGGTAAGCCAACAGATTGGAAGGTTACATCGTTTTGATATTCGCTTAGTTTAAGTTTGCCTGTTTTTTTTTCTATGCACGAAAGAGTAGGGGCGGGAAAACTCCATTTCTACCGAATGGGCAGCAAAGGCACGTATTTCTTTAGTGTTCAGCGGAGTTTCGCTTACTTTAATTACCCCCTCCCTTACTTTAAATTAGCCCTCCCTTACTTTAAATTTTAATTTCGTTTATTACAGCCAATTTTGGGTATAATTTTTGTTTGCTTTTTTACTAATTTTCCGTTTTAATACCCCTTTCGCTTGAAAATAAAAAAAAGTTGCTAAAAAATTAACGCGGCAATTTTGCGAAAGTTTTTGCAGTTTCTAGTCTACTTTAGGGCGTTTTTGAGCCATTTTAGACGTAGTATTACTTCAATTTTGGTTTTTTTGTTCTTTTTTTTTTAACTTTTTTCTCTTTTTTTTCTTTTTTTTCCCTGCTTGCTCCCCCGTTTTATTGCTCAAAAAAATTTGCCCCGTGCCCTTGCCTTCTATGCCCTCTACATTTTAAATCGCCCCCTCCCCAATAAAACTAGGAAGAGGCGGAGCATACAGTGTCTTATAACATTATACCCCTAAAAAGTTTAACGAATGATTAAAACCGTACCGTTGTAAACCGTACCGCATGGTCTCCCATTACTTTTATATCTTGTTGACCTCAACTCATATGCTAAAAACCTGGGTGCAATCGTAAAAAAATTATCCAATTATTTTAAAAAATCTATGATTAAAAACCGTATTGTGATAATCCTCTACTATTTTACAATTTTGTTAACCCGGGGTGGGGTTAATTCACCTGCTAAAAACAAGGGAGTAAACCCTTTTGGCGCTTCTAGCGTTCAATTTTACCTAGGGTTTACCTCCAAGCTTTTTTCGACCTTGTTCACTTTAGACACCATTTAGGGGTTTTTTAGTTTAATTTTGTTGGTTTTTACTTTTTTGTTGTTGTTTTTCTTGCTAAAATAAAACGGTAAAAAAAGCTGCTATTTTGTTTAAATTATGGGGTTTTAAGAACAATTTGATTTGGTCCAAAATTGCACTCTGGGCGGAACATTTTTTATTCATTACTACCACAATTTGTGAACCTCAATACAATAAAGCTGATTATGTTATTATTTTCTACGAAGAAAACTTTATTTTTAAACAATATAAGTTCAATTTATTTGTATGTTTTTACTTGCGTGCGAATGTTTAATTTATAAATAAAATAAAATGAGATGTTTGTTTTAGTTTACGCAAGTAGCGATTACAAAGGTTTGACGACGGGTGGAAATGTGAGCCCGGCAATGGCTTTCTTAGGAGATAAAGCTTGTTATCAATCCATGGTCAGCGACAATAATGGGAAAATTTTTTTGCTTGGCTTAAAAGGTATTTTTAGTTATAATTTAAAAGTTTTAGTTGTTGCATTACCTGAAATTTGGCTTCCCTATGCAGATTATGCAAAGGGCAGCCGCTAAGACAAGCCAGGAGAGGCGAAAATAATTTCACACCCATGGTTGAGACTTTTCGTCCAACATCAATAACGAGTTAATATCCGAGAAACGCAAAATACCATTATCCTTTTTTTCTGGAGTGCATTTTTTAACCCATATCGTTTTTCGATTTTAAGGGAAAAAATAGATAAAAAACGCTAATTTTAGGTCAAAAAGCCCTTTTTGTTGCATTCTTGAGCTTTTTATTGTTTAAAACATATATTTTGACCTCAAAACTTAAGTTTGGAGGCAGTTAGAAGTCATTTTAAAAACATTTTTTTTAATTTTATCAAAATTAGGGGGGTTAACCTTTTCTTCCCCCCCACTTCTGAGTGGGGGGTTAAACCATACATGGGCAAGTTGGTCCGGAGTGGAGGGGAGGGGGGAGGTAAAACCCAATTTAGGGGGGAGGGGTTAAAATCCAAACACGCAAAATAACCACATCGTTTTTTTTTTCTGGAGTGCATTTTACCCATGTCGTTTTTTGATTTTGAAGGAAAGATAGCTTAAAAACGCTAATTTTAGGTCAAAAACCTTTTTTATTGCATGTTTAAGCTTTTATTTCTTAAAGCATTCTTTTTGACCTCAAACTTAAGTTTGGAGGCAGTTAGAAGTCATTTTAAAGACATTTTTTCTTCATTTTTCCAAAATGGGGGATAACCTTTTCTCCCCTCCCCCACTTCTGAGTGGGGAGGGAGGAAGTTAAACCCCCCTTCTCAGAATTTGGGGGTTTAAGTAACCCCCCCCCGTCCGTGCCCATGGATGGTCTTAAAGGTTGCCGACATCGCCATTGATGTTTTACGACGAGTTTTCAACCATAAGAGTGAAATTGTTGTCGCCCCTCTTGGCTTGTCTTAACGCCTGTCCTTTGCATAATCTACATAAGGGAGATAAGTTTCAGACAATGCAACAACAACAATTAATAAAAGTTTGATAGCTAAATAAGCAAGGCATTAATTTGCAATTTGTCCAAAAAACGGATTTTAAAATTATTTTACAAAAAGAAGATCTAGGTAACCAACCGCTTAAAAGTAGAGTGCAGTAGAGAGTCAAACTTTTAGTCTTCGATTTTGATGGGTTTTTTTTGTGAAGAATAATTTACCCCTGCCCTTAATTTCAAAAAAAACCTAGTCAAAATATCTTTCTTGGTTCAAAGATTGCGCAATGGATTTAAAAATTTAAGTTACAACTATAATAAAATCAATGAAACAGAAAATTTTCTACTTTTATAAATGATCAAGGTATCAAATCTGATCTCTTGATTTTTAAAATTTGTGCCGTATTTGTTGAGATATTGCGTTTTTCGTAAAAAAAACTGAGATTTTTTGGCAAAAGACATGAAGTTTCGGAATTGATTTAAGTAGGTTTATAAAAATGGTGAGCGACTATTGAGCATAGTGGCACTAGTCTAGCTAGTCAGAATTGGGGGTTAATTAATTGCTAAACCACCCCCTTACCTCGTATGGTCACAGTCCTGAAAACGGAATTAAAATAAAATTTAGGAGAAAATAATATTCCACCCCAAGATTTTAGAGGCTGCTTACCTTTTGCTACTTTTGGTTCTTGTAAAGTAGCTTCTTCACGCCATTAACTAAGAGTTGAGAAATAGAAGAAATTGTCGAAAACTTCAGAGAATCAAGAAACTTTTAATAATTAGTTATTGAAGGTGTGTTTACCGTGAGCCTGCGAAGTTGGTTGGAGCGGGTGGAAGCGCTGGTGGAAGGAAACGACCTTCCTGGCGCCATCCAGCTAGCCCTGGACTTCTACACAGGCAAGCTGAAAATCGGAGGTGGGGCCGCCCCCCTGGGCTCTTCTCCCTTACCGGGGGAACTCCAGAACTCCAGCGGAGCCCCAGAGCGTTGGAAATGGATTGTGGCGGACAAGGCGGTGGAGCTGCTGCTCGACTACGCGGACAAAGCAATTAGCATCGACTGCCCCCGAGGCGGGAAAATACAGCTCCTCCAAGAGCACTACCGGGTAAGTTTTTTAACATACACGCGCGCGCGGGGACGAGCACGCACACACGACACGCATCACGTTGTATATAATATGTAAGAAAGGGGCAGGGATGAGTCTATACGCACACCCTCTACTTATACATAAGCATAGAGGGGTAGGGTGGGGTCCACCGACTAGCCTCAAAATTTGGACCTCCCCCCCTAGAAAAAAATACAGGGCACCCCCCCCCCACAATTTTTAAATTTTGACACCCTACCCCCTCCCCTCTGGAATTCTAAATCGACCCCCTCCTGCCCC
>JASAMX010019574.1:0-13607 GCA_030248175.1 Microlaimidae sp. YZB2_3 | reverse complement strand
TGAGTTAATTTAGGAAGAAAGTTATGAACTGAGGAACAAAAGACCGGCAATTAAAATTTTAAAAAATATTTAGTTTACTTAAGAAAACAAAGATTTAATTTTTTTGTGAATGATTTTTAAACCAATAAAATTATCGGGGGATTAAATAAATTGAATTTTTGCAACAACACTCTAATTTTCTTAAACATTCGTACCATAGATATAAGCTAAATTTTTAAAGAGCTTTAAAATTTTATTCAAACATGTTTGATTTGGTTAATATATTTACATTTTATTGAATGAAATTATAAGCTATTCTTAGTTTTATTTAATCAGACTGTTTAAAAAATTATTTTTCAGGTTAGAATATAAATGTAACTAGCTTGTGTAACCAATGTACCTTTTTTAAAGAACACTTTTGTTTTATTATCAAACTTGTGCTTATAGTATTTAAATCAAAGCTAAATTTGTGACCTCTGAACCGTAGTATTTTATAGGTGCCTGTACGTAAAGCTTAGTAAATTTAAATAACATGCGCTAATTAAACGAGTTAAGCCCACTTCGCTCCCGGTACTCTAGTTTCCGAATCACTTCGTTTCCTTGTCAATTTAGCTACCGCTTCCAGCGATATTTTGTGAACGCATAACCCCTTTGAACAACGTGACGTTTAGCGCACAATGACTAAAACGAAAGCAAAACTGGATAATTTTTAAATAATTAAAATTGAGACTTATTTAAATAGGATTTTTCAATTCTTTAAAACTCAGTTCGTTTCTTAGTTTGGTCGAATTTCAACAGAAAAGATTTAAAATTTTAGTTTTTAAAGTATTATGAGTGTTTGTTTTTTGAATTTTAGAAAGTTTTTATACTTCTTTTGGTTAAAATGTTAAAAATATAGAAAAAAATCTAACTCGTTCAAATCCTTTGAAACTGAACTTTTAGTTTTGTTTTTGGACTTTGATAAAATTTAATATCAGCTTTAATACGTTTACAAAAATACATGTGCTAAGAGCGAAGTTGTGGAAATAAAGTTAGCTGTTGGCATAGTTAATGGTATCACTAAATTGTTATCTCGGTAGAGATGAACTTCGAACCTGCTTTTTGTCAGAGTTGAGACTGGAAGGCAATAAAAAGACGAGGAGGAGAAAGTTAGAAGAAGTGGAAACTTTAGCACTTCACACAGCTTTAAAAATAAGACAAAAAGTAAGACTGCTGTGTTGCGGCAGAGTAGGTTGGGAGGTAGATTGGGATCATAATTTAATCTGTTTTTGAAATAAAAGGCTGTTAAATTTAGCAATGTACGGGTTAGAAAAAGTTAATGTTAAAAAGGTTAGAAACTTCGGGTCAGATAATTAGCTTTTTACCTAACTAATTATTGTAAAA
Organism: Microlaimidae sp. YZB2_3; assembly: GCA_030248175.1. NCBI lineage: Eukaryota > Metazoa > Nematoda > Chromadorea > Desmodorida > Microlaimidae > Microlaimidae sp. YZB2_3. The sequence continues at coordinate 12,245 of JASAMX010019574.1, read as the reverse complement.
CTACCAGTAAACAAGTTTTTGGAACATTCAGAAAGGTGAAAAAAAGTGAGATGCAATGCAAAATCCATATTAAACGTTTTATACCCGAGTTTTGTGTTCAGCGTAACACTTGGAGCTGAAATATGACCTATGACCGTTTTAGTCGTTACATTGCAATTAAAAATTGCGGAAGCGTGGAATTTATGTTTCACAGGGACTGCTCAATTTTTGACAAATGGTACAGGCTACACGTGACTAATTTAGTTCGTGTGTGCGTGTATTCGTGTGTGCCTGCGTGCGTGTCTTCGTGCGTGCGTGCGTTCGTGCGTGTGTGCATGCGTGCGTTCGTGCGTGTGTGCGTGCGTGCATGCGTGTGTGCGTGCGTGCGTGCGTGCGTACATACGTGCGTGCGTGCGTGCATGCGTGCGTGCGTGCGTGCGTGCGTGCGTGCGTGCGTGCGTGCGTGCGTGCGTGCTTGCGTGCGTGCGTGCGTGCGTGCGTGCGTGCGTGCGTGCGTGCGTGCGTGCGTGCGTGCGTGCGTGCGTGCGTGCGTGCGTGCGTGCGTGCGTGCGTGCGTGCGTGCGTGCGTGCGTGCGTGCGTGCGTGCGTGCGTGCGTGCGTGCGTGCGTGCGTGCGTACCATAAAAAATTGAAGGAAATTCACTTTGATTCTTATTTTAACTATTTTGCTAATACACCAAGTTTTTTTAAGTATATAAAATGAAACTAGAGCTGTCAAATTAAATACAGCTAAGCTTATTTTCAGCTAAGCGAAAAAATTTGACGTTGTATCAAATTTTAATGATATGTTGCTTCTTTAAAAACAATCCTTGAAAAATCCCCAAATACCGTTCTACCAATGGGAAATGACAATCGCCATTCAAAAAATGAATCAAAATAAATTATTGATATGTTGATAAGATTCATTTTAGCAAATTTTTTTTTATAGAACAACAAAAACGTGCCTCCAGACTTTGAAGTTTTAAATTAAAGAAAATTTGCATACATAGATTTTAGAATTTATGCTAAATCGAAAAGAAAGGTCCTACCTAATTGACAAAGCGTCTTTAAATTTTAATGAAGTTTTAGCTAACGTTCTACAAGGTCTGTGTTTTTTTATATTTGCTATGTATAAAATACCTATACCTTAGTTCGACAGCAAACAAAAGAATTGTTGATAAACATTTTATTTCAATCATTATTTGCAACATTTCGGTAATTTTAAATTTACATTATCAGTCTGTTTGATAATATCAGTACGGTAACAATATGCAAATTTTTGCAACATAAAATATCCTGTGTAAAACACTGTATATTCGAATAAAATCTGCATATTGCTACCATACAGCTTTAATCATTTCAAGTTGCTCACTCACTGGGCACTAATCACGTACAAAATGTACGACCAAAATGTATGACCAATGTACGACCTAGGTCATACAAAGGTTTCACGGTTAAAACTGAATAAAAACAATCACGGGAACCAGTTAAAGCAGAAATTAGACAAAGTAAACAAAAAAAACAATAGCAGGAAATAACACAAAAATAAATGTACATAATAAAAAAATAAAAAGTCTGATATTAAAAACAATTTGTAAAATAAATTAGCAATTTTTTAAAAACAGATATCGATAAACAAACGCACGCTAAAAAACAACTTAATGGCTAAAAAATATGGATTTGATTGACAATTAGGGTAACTGACTTAATTTCGACCACGCCTTAATTTCGGCCACCAATTTAGGATGTTAGAAAATTGGCCTATTTTTAAAACACAAAAGAACTAGCACAAAAGTAACTGGATTAATGTTGAATAAACTGTTTTTGCAAAAGTTTTTTATTTTTATTATTCGACATTATCAACATTTTCATACAAAAAGTGAATTTTTTATGATTTTCTTAATTTTTGCTTTGTGTTTAAACTGCATCAAATTTAGAACGAAGCAATCTATAACCTTAAAATATCTTCTATTCAAGGCTCAAAGTTGTTAATTTTTATGTTTTTATATTTTCTTCAAAATTATTTTGCAATGCGTTTAACTAACTGCGCATTTTAAGATTCCGTTAATTTCGGCCACCTTAAAATTTAGGTGAAAGAACCTGTCGTTTTTTGCAATTTTTACATATCATTGTACTACCGTATTTAGAAAGAATTTTTTTTGCTCGTTTGACTTTGTTTTGACGTTTTTTAAGCCAAAAATAAAAATTGAACAAAAAATACAAATTATTAAATCTTGTTTTTTTAAGGTTTTGACATAATTATTTAAAGTCTTGCTAACAACTATTAAAGTTGGCAAACAGGAAAAATTAAGTTATATGTACCAAGAACAATACCTAAGGGTAAATTTGCAACCTTTAGAAATTTTTATTGTTCGTTTAAGCAATAGTTATGGACAGTTTTTTGTAGGTGGCCGAAATAAATGGCACGCGCCTTAATTTCGGCCTCTTAAAAAAAAAGTTTAAACCTTCACTGATTTTTAAGTGTAACAGAAATATTCAAATTTTGCACTGGAATAACAAATATAGCTATTGTTTGATTTTTAGGCCAAATTTTGGCTTGATTAAAAAAGCCAGAAAAAACTTATTCAAAAAAATAAAAAAGGTGGCCGAAATTAAGTCAGTTACCCTAATGTTAGAAAATAGGTTATTTATAAATTTATGAAACTAAAGCAAACTTTTATAAAAAATTATAAATACAAAAATTATGTGAAAGATAAGACAGTTAAATAGATAGAAACAAATAGAAAGCATATAGGAGAAACAAATAGAAAGCTTAAATTTAAAACAGGAAATAAGTATACTAAAGCTTAAAAATTAACGAGATATAAGGATTATTTAAACGAAAGAATAAGAAATAAAATAAAAAGAATTAGATTCTAAAAGTAAAACATCTAGAAACACAGAACACCAGTCAATTAGCAAATATTATGTGATTTTACATCTTATTGCTGTTGTTAAGTAATTTTGGTTTAAAATCGTTCACTAACGGGTATTTTGAAGGCTGATTCTTATCTCAGGGTATAAATTCAGCAAAACATTCTGGTGGCACCACGCCAGGAACCACTTTTTGGAGTGCGGGGTGAAAGTCTCAAACCAAAAGCTGAATATGTCAGATTTGATATAAATTAACAGTTTTAGCGAAATACCAATTTATGTACATATGCATCTTCGAAGCAAATATTTTTTAAACAAATTTCTGAATACTATAGACTTGGTCCCATAAGTCGATAAATCGAATATCAACTTTGAAGTGTTTTTGTAAGTAATTTTTGTAAATACAAATTTTAATATTCATGTTGAACTTTGAAGTAGATAAACAGATCAATCTTGTGTTTATAGTTTAAAATTTGAAATCGCTGTTTCTATTAAACGTTTTATCATTGTTGCTTAGAAAAGCGGTACTGAATCTAATTTTTTGTATTCGATTTTGATAAATTTTATCAACAATAATATGCTGTGCTCTAAAACCTTTTAACATATTTTTGTCTTAATATCTTGGTTTAAGAAAAATAACGACAATAAAGCTTTTTAGAGCATTGTGTAATTGAAAATTTTTTCTTTTACTTCGCAAACTTTTGTTACAAAAAATATAAAAAAGTGTATTTTTAATTTCATTTTGAGACGCTAAGATTTAATAAAAGATTTTTTAAGACTAAAGATATGGGTATTTTACAGAGAAAAAATTTAACCCATTTTTCGTGAAACGTAAAAAAACGGGTTGGCAGACTTGGTTGACTTTTGAAAAATTACTATATTAGTTATTTTATGCAAATTTTTATTTGCAAAATAAAAAAACAGCAATATTAATTTTTTTAAATGATTGATTTTGATAGAATTTCAATGCTTGAAATTTGAAGTCGAAGACAACGTTTTTGACTCTGCACCGCACTTTTAAGTCAAGTCTTACTTACAAGCAAAAAATTAGTTTATAAATTTTTTTAAAAAAAGTATGTGACTATAGTCTTTAATGATTTGAAAAATCAGCACACAAATAGAACGGAGCTCCGAAGCTATTCGTAAAGGGGCTCCCAAGTTTTGAAAACATGGAACTCCGGGACTGTCATTAGTCTCCGGGAATGACTTAGGTTTTTTCTGGCCAAAATTTAAAATAAATTTTAAATTTTACAGCTATTTCTACAAATCATGCAAAAATTTTATTACACGTACTGGCGAGGAGCAGCGAGAAAATTTTGAAACATTATGTACCAGATATATTGCTTCCATATGAGTTGTTCTTATTGGTCAAAATAACTAGTTTTTTTTTGTAGCACCATGATTTAAAAAAAAACAGTACGAAAATAAACAATGATTATAATTACTTAGAGGATATTAATGGAGCAAGGATATACACAACAGAGAATGTCCGACTATCCACAAATTTTTGACCAAAAGTTTGCTACAAAAGTCGTAAATGCGCAACTTTGTGGGACTTTTCTGGTAAAAATCTTTTTTTTCAATTTTAATTTTAATTTTTTACTATCTAGTTTTCCCGTGCAGCGATTTTTAACGCAGTGTTAGTTTTTTACAGCAAAAAATGAGATTGTTTTGCACTCAATACTGTATTTTTTGCATTTCGATTATTTTACCACAACAAAAAAACAGTTTAGGCATGTACGACTAGCAAAATTTTGTTTAGAAATTTAGTGATTGGACGGAAATTATCTTGTGTTATACATTCTTGATGGTCCCAAAAATATAAACGGGATATTATGGCGTCCAATGGCATACTTAAAACTAGCTATTTTTTTTTCTAAATGACTATGGGCCTTTAAGAACTAAGTAAGCAAATAAGTCAGTTCACGTTAACCCACTAAACATCTGTGAAAGGTTATCTGTTACTTAGATTTTTAAAATCATAAACAAAACATTTAAAAGAAACTTAGTTTACATTTTAAAAGGGTTTTTTTAATATTTTTATTAATTTTTTTGTTACTTTTTGAATATAAGAAGAAATATCAAAATGTATTTAGCTAGATTTATTGTAAAAAACGTCTAAAAATTTATTTAAAATTTGGCTTTTCACACTAAGATTTAAAATACAATATTTTGGAATTTTTTGCAAACTAAATTTAAATAAACTTTTTGATGAAAGCGGCAAAAGTTTCCCATTTTAATGTTTTTTATGATTAATTTTTAATTTTTATGAGCAATGATTCATTTGCTGCAAGTGTTTGTGTGTTTTTTTTCACGCGCTTCCATTGGACTGACGGTACCAGTCCGTTTGGAGCCCAATAGAGCGTTTCAATGAGGCGAAGTGGCAGAATTACCGTAGTGGCTATCAAACGGCCACCTACCAAGAGGCATTAATGATAACAGATGAATATAAGGGAGGGGCTTGCGTATAAAATGAGATACTTACCGCCGTATGGCTAGTATACACCGGTGTCTACACGGGTCAAAGACCTTCCCTGGTTCCAATTAGAAACTAGCGCTCATTCTCCCGATTAAGCTGGAAACCTTAAACATCTACTACAAAAGGAAAACGCATTTATTTCTAAGCATGCAAGCATGTCAATAAAATACACCTGCAACAGTTTTTTTTATTGTAATGCGATTACAAAAGCGAATTTTGTCCAGTATTTCGCTGAGATTACACGGTGCTCAACATTGAAGCGGGACGATTGTTCACGCCATCTGGTGAGTCGGCTAACAGGAGGGTCTGAAACCGGGAATTTCTGGGTTGTAAATTTACTTACAGCGGCCATAAAAGTATCACTCAGATGGTATATCCCTCCGTCGCGTAAAAACATCTGCAATGAGAAGGCTAGGTGGGAGGGCTTTTGAATTATTATCATATTCGAAGAGGCTCAGGGTGGAACAATATTAATGTTCGAAGAAATTTACGAACCCATCTTGTGGAACTTTTGGGATCCTGCTTTCAGAAACTTTTACAAAATTATAAAGTTTGTAGAAGGGACGCTGATTTTTATTTTTTAATCATTAGGATTGAGATGAAACAATCATTATGCCACCAAAAATTGGAATACAAATTTTGCATTCTTTTTAAATACCAATAAATTTGAGTGAAAAGTTATTCAATTTTTAATAGTTTTTTTTTTTAAATTTTGTGCGGTTAGGTTGTTTATTTTGAATTGAAAACATAAAGAGCTTTTGGATAAAGATTTAAGAAGACTCAGAAACTGTTCAATTTTCTATTTGCTGTTTATTTGATTGTTTTAAAATAGAAACACGAGGAACTTTTAAAAAGAACAAAACTTTAAAGCCATTTGACCTCCAAATAATTTTAAAGGTTATGATTTATGAATGAACTGGAAGAAAATAGTTGGTATAAATTATGTATGGATGGAAAAGTATGTATGAAAAAAAACGGAACAATAGTATATAAAATAAAATGGCTTTTTCTGATAGCTACTGATTTAATGTTTATATTTTTATTATAATTGATTCAAACAACTTATTAACATGGTGCTCACTTGTTTAAAGTGCATACTATAATGCTTTAGTGGGTTTCCGGCGTGTTGCAAAATAAATTTATCTTATCTTATCTATTTATTTATTTATCCAGGCTATCTCAGATTATAATTGGCCTAATTTAAAAAAAATTCTGGCGTTGAACTCAAAGGAATCTTTCATATAAGAAAATGACTTAAAAAATTTTAATTTTGGCGTTGAGTTGAACTTTGTTTTTCAATAGCAGCAAAAAGATTTTTCAAATGTAAGTTGTTTGTAAACTGTAAATATTGACAAGCAAAATTAGTTTAAAATAACGGCGATTTAGAAAAAAATCAGAAATAGAAAAAAAGAAAAGTTTTTTTAAAACTACCTTTAAATAACTATAAAACATTTAATTGAAATTGAATATTAGTTAAAAAGTTTATGCATTGCCCACCCGCGTGAAAATTTTTAAAACGAGTCTCGCGACACATGTTTCCCAAAATGACACAACCTTAATTGTGACAGTCGTCCGTTGTGCCTTGGATAGACTCCTTTAATAAAATAAACGTCTTCCGAATACATAATTATAAATAAAATTAAAGTTTTGGGTTATAAGTTTTCGAATTTCAAATAAAAATTAAAATAAAAATTATGTTAGAATAAGTTTTTGTATTGGGATTTTAGACGTTTTTAGTGTTATACGTTTTTTTGTTATTGCGCATAAGTAAAATAATATGAATTCTCACAACTACAACTTCATTACAGTGTATACTGCACCAAGATAAATGCAACTTATTTCAAAAAAAATAAACACAAACAGGTAAATTCGAAACTGTAAAAACAAAAACATTTAATAGAATATAAAATAACAGAATAACATTAAAATGTGTAATAAAATAAATTATTTGCAGAAATGTTATCAACAAGTATTATTAAAAAATGAACATAGAGATAGTTTTTTTAATTGTAAATCATCGTATATTATTTCTAGCGGCAGAAGGCAGACAGGGTGGGGGCTCCGGGGCCCCGGGGCTTTGAATCCCCGGCTTGGGGTTGTTTGCAATCTGTTTCTCATTCTTTTCCATCAAATAACCGCATTCATGTACCCTTTTTAACTGTCATTTTTTAAGTTCTTTAACCTATAATGACGGTTTTACTGACGTCTCCGGTCGGTGCCACGCCGTCTGCCTTCTGCCGCTGAGAATAATTATCAATAAATTAAATTCAAAAAAAGTATTATACATTTTTAATAATACTTGTTAATATTTTCTGCAAATAATTTATTTTATTACACGTTTAATATTATATATTTATGTCTATTAATGGTTGTTTTGTTTCACTTTTAGATTTATATTGTTTATTTTTTTGAATAATATAATTGCATCACTAATGAAGTTATAGTTGAGCATTTGTATATTTTTACTATAGCAAATAGCTAGAAAAAACATATAACACTGAAAAACATCTAAATTACAATACAAAAACTTATTCTAACATAATTTTTATTTTTAGTTTATTGAAAAATTGGAAAACTTATAGTTACAAAATTTTAATTTTATTTTATAGTATATTATACAAAAAAGGTCGTTTATTTTATTAAAGGAGTATCCGAGGCACAACGGACGATGTCCACATTAAGGTTGTGTCATTTTGTGAAATATATATCACCGGTTTCATTTTAAAAATTTTTAGCACAGTAAACTTTTTAACTAATATTCAATTTCAATTAAATGTTTTATAGTTATTTAAAGGTAGTTTTAAAAAAACTTTTCTTTTTCTATTTTCTGATTTTTTCTAAATCGCCGTTTTTATTTTAAACTCATTTTATTTGTAGATATACAGCTTTCCGAACCAACTTACATTTTGAAAAATCTGTTTTGCTGCTATTGAAATTCGCTTCGAACGCCCAAATATTTTAGTCATTTTCTTATATGAAAGATTCCTTGAGTTCAACGCCAGGAATTACAATTTGGGCCCAAAATATAATCTGAGATAGCCTGGAATAATGAATAAATAGAATAAGATCAGTCAAATTTCTTTTTGCAAACCCGGCTAAACTAATAGTTTTCCGGCTTTTTTAGAACAGTGGGGCGCCCATCTTGGTGGGTCTTTAATCGATCTGATAAAAATGATTAATAGGTAGGTCTCAGAAAAAGCCATTTTATTTTTATATACTATTGTTGCCGTTTTTTTCATTGCTGCGTACTTTCCGTTGCCGCATAATTTATACCGACTATTTCTTCCGGCTAAACTTTGAATAAATCATAACCTTTAAAATTATTTTTGGAGGTCAATGGGTTTTAAAGTTTTGTTCTTTTTTTAAAAGTTTCCTCGTGTTTTCCTATTTTCAGAAATGAACAGCAAATAGAAAATTGGACATTTTCTGAGTCTTCTTAAATCTTATCCGAAAGCTCTTTATGTTTTCAATTCAGAAAATGAACAACCTAACCGCAACAAATTTTAAAAAAAAAAAGTTGAGAAAAATTGAATAACATTTTCACTCAAATTTATTGGTATTTAAAAAAGAATGCAAAAATTATATTCCCAATTTTTGGTGGCATAATGATTGTTTAGTATCAATATTAATAATGATTAAAAAAATAAAAAAGTGCGGCGTCCCTTCTACAAACTTTATAATTTTGTAGAAACTCTGAAAGCACAGGATCCGAAAGTTCCCAGCAAGATGGGTTAGGTCGTCGAACATTAATATTGTTCCACCCTGAGCTCTCTTTTCGAAGATGTGATAATAATTCAAAAGCCCTCCCACCTCCTCTCTCGTTGCAGATGTTTTTACGCGCGCGACAGGAGGGATATACCAGTCTGAGTGATACTTTTATGGCCGCCGCTGTAAGCTGAATTTACAACCCAGAAAATTTCCGGTTTGGGGGACCTACCGAGAGCTAGCCAGATGGCGTGGAGCCTCTCTTCAATGTTCAGCGCCGCTGTAGTCTCGGCGAAATACTGGACAAAAATTCGCTTTTGTAATCGCATTACAATAGGAAAAAAGTTGTTTAGGTGTATTTTTATTGACATGCTTGCAGTGTTAGAAATAAATGCGTTTTGCTTTGGTAGATGTTTAGGCTTCAGCTAATGCAAATAGGTAGTTTCTAATAAAACCGGGAAGTTGTTTGACCCGTGTGAGCACCACGTGCTGGGGCCATACGGCGGTAATCTCATTTTCGCAAGCCTCCCTTTTATATTTATCTGTTATCATTAATGCCTCTTGGTAGGTGGCCGTTTTTTGGTGGCCGCTACAGTAATTCTCCGCTTCGCTGCAATTAAAACGCTCTATTGGGCTCCAAACGGACTGGTACCGTCGGCAAATGGAAGCGCGTGAAAAAACACGACGCTTCAGCAAATGAAAATCATCCTCATAAAAATTAAAAATTAATCATAAAAAACATTAAAATGGGAAACTTTTTGCGCTTCATCAAAAAGTTTATTTAAATTTAGGTTGCAAAAAATTCCAAAATATTGTATTTTTAAATCTTAGTGTGAAAAGCCAAATTTTAAAAATAAATTTTTAGACGTTTTTTACAATAAATCTAGCTAAATCATTTTGATATTTTATTTCTTACATATTCAAAAAGTAACAAAAAAATTAATAAATATTAAAAAAACCCTTTTAAATTCTAAAACAAGTTTCTTTTAAATGTTTTGTTTATGGTTAAAAATCTTAAGTAACAAATTTCACACTCGTTTAGTGGGTTAAGCGTGGAGCTGACTTATTTGCTTTACGTTTGCGAATAATTTAAGTATGCCATTTGAACACAGTAATATGTACAAGTTTTGTATTTTTTGCGACCCCCAAATATTATAACACAAGGACAATTTCCGTCCAATCACTAAATTTCTCAACGAGAATTTTGCTAGTCGTACATGTGTAAATACTTTTTTGTTGTGGTAAAATAATCGAAATGCAAAAAATACGGTATAAGTGCAAAACTAATACTCATTTTTACTGTAAATTAACGTGGTAAAAATTGGCTAGGCCAGGAAAATAGTAAAAAATTAAAAATTAAAATTGAAAAAAAAAGATTTTTACCAAAAAAGTCCCACAAAGGTACACATTTCCGACTTTTGTGGCAAACTTTTCGTTTATAGAAAAAATATCGGACATTCTATTTTGTGTGTCCCCTTGCTCCATTAATATCCTCTAAGTAATTATAATAGGTGTTTATTTTCGTACTGTTTTTTTTTGATCCATAGTGCTCAAAAAAAACTAATTATTTGACCAATAGGACTCCGTATGAAGCGATTTGTCTGGTACATAATGTTTTTCGAGAAATTTTCTCGCTGCTCCTCGCCAGTACGTGTAATCCAAAATTTTTGCATGATTTGTAGAAATAGCTGTAAAATTTAAAATTTATTTTAAATTTTGGCCAGGACACGGTACAAAAACATACGGATTCATGTTTTCCGATTTTCAAAGCCTCCGAATAGCTCGGAGCTCCGCTCTATTTGTGTGCTGATTTTTTGCAAATCATAAAGACTATAGTCACATACTTTTTTTTAAAAAAAAATTTATAAACTAATTTTTTGCTTGTAGTTTTTAAAATTTGACTTAAAAGTGCGGTAGAGTCAAAAAACGTTGTCTCAACTTCAAATTTCGAGCATTGAAATTCTATCAAAATGAATCATTTAAAAAAAATTCATGTTGCTGTTTTTTTATTTCAAATAAAAATTTGCATAAAATAACTCAATATAGTAATTTTTCAAAAGTCAACCGAGTCTGCCGAGCCGTTTTTTTAGTTTTTCACGAAAAATGGGTTAAATTTTTTCTATATTGAGAATACCCCGTGCTTTTAGTCTTAAAAAAATCTTTGCCTAAATATTTAGCATTTCTCAAAATGAAATTAAAAGATACACTTTTTTATATTTTTTGTAACAAAAGTTTGCGAAGTAAAAGAAAAAATTTTCGGTCTCACACAATGCTCTAAAAAGTTTATATTAGTTTTTATTTCTTTTAAACCGAGATATTAAGACAAAAATATGTTAAAAGGTTTTAGAGCACGGCATATTATTGTTGATAAAATTTATCAAAATCGAATTACAAAATTAGATTCTGTCCCGCTTTCTTAAGCAGACAATGATAAAACGTTTAATGAGAAAACAGCCATTTCAAATTTTAAACTATAAAATTTAAAAATAATCTGTTTATCTACTTCAAAGTTCAACATGAATATTAAAAATTTGTATTTACAAAAATTACTTTTTACAAAAACACTTAAAAGTTGATATTCGATTTATCAAGCTTATGGGACAAGTCTATAGTATTCAGAAAATTTGTTTAGAGATATTTGCTTCGAAGATGCATATGTACATAAATTGGTATTTCGGCTAAAACTGTTAGTTATGCCTGAATATGGTTTGGCTTTTAGTTTTGAGCTTTCACCCCGCACCTGGTGGTTTCCCGTGTGACGTGGTGCCACCGGCAAATGTTTTGCTGAATTTATACCCTGAGATAAGAATAAGCCTAAAAAACCATTAGTGAACGATTTTAAACCCAAAATTAACAACAGCAATAAGTGTAAGAAAATCAGCATAATATTCTAGTTTGGCTCTAGTCTTACTGTTTCTAGATGTTTTACTTTTAGAATCTAATTCTTTTTTATTTTTATTTCTTATTCTTTCGTTTAAATAAATTGGCGTGTCTCGTTAATTTTTAGTTTCAGTATACTTATTTTCCTGTTTTAAAATTAACTTTCTGTTGTTCTCCCCTATATGTTCTATTTGTTTCTATCTATTTAACTGTCTTATCTTTCAGCATAATTTTTGTATTTATAAATTTTTATAAAAGTTTTCTAGTTTCTCATAAGATAACCTATTTTTGAGCATTAGGTTGAGCGTTAATTTCGGCCAATAGCAATA